>JAYKAV010002827.1:518079-530232 GCA_035582835.1 Phoebastria nigripes
GTAAAGAGTTGCTGCAGGGAAATTTTATGATGAGCCATAAAATAGTTATAATTTTTTATACCATAAGTTGTTGTCTGAAGAATCCAATGCAAAAGAAGCTTAACATATTCTCGTTGCATTGCAGTGGAAATACCGCAGGGTATTCAGCCCCCTGAGCTGGAAGACAGGGACAACAAGCAGGATAAACCTCCCATAATCCAAGAGGAAGCAGTTAATGACCTGCTACGCCACCTGGATGCTCACAAGCCTATGGGGCCGGATGGGRTCCACCCGAGTGCACTGAGGGAGCTGGCGGAGGAGCTTGCCAAGCCACTCTCCATCATTTATCAGAGGTCCTGGTTAACGGGGGAGGTCCCGGACGACTGGAGACTTGCCAATGTGATGCCCATCTACAAGAAGGGCCGGAAGGAGGATCCGGGGAACTACAGACCTGTCAGCCTGACCTCGGAGCTGGGGAAGATTATGGGGTGGGTCATCTTGAGGGCGCTCACAAGCCATGTGCAGGACAACCAGGGGGTCAGGCCCAGCCAGCACGGGTTCATGAAAGGCAGGTCCTGCTTGACCAACCCGATCTCCTTCTATGAYCAGGTGACCCACCTAGTGGATGAGGGAAAGGCTGTGGATGTGGTCTACCTGGACTTCAGTAAAGCCTTCAACACTGTCTCCCACAGCATTCTCCTAGAGAAGCTGGCAGCTCACAGCTTAGACAGGTGTACTCTTTGCTGGGTAAAAAACTGGCTGGACGGCCAGGCCCAGAGAGTTGTGGTGAATGGAGTTAAATCTAGATAGCGGCCGGTCACGAGCGGTGTTCCCCAGGGCTCAGTTTTGGGGCCAGTCCTGTTTAATATCTTTATCAATGATCTGGATGAGGGGATTGAGTGCTCCCTCAGTAAGTTTGCAGACGACACCAAGCTGGGCGGGAGTGTTGATCTGCTCGAGGGTAGGAAGGCTCTGCAGGGGGATCTGGACAGGCTGGATCGATGGGCTGAGGCCAACTGCATGAGATTCAAYRAGGCCAAGTGCCGGGTCCTGCACTTTGGCCACAACAACCYCATGCAAYGCTACAGGCTKGGGGAAGAGTGGCTGGAAAGCTGCCTGKCRGAAAAGGACCTGGGGGTGYTGGTTGACAGCCRGCTGAATATGAGCYRGCAGTGTGCCCAGGTGGCCAAGAAGGCCAATGGCATCCTGGCCTGTATCAGAGATAGTGTGGCCAGCAGGAGTAGGGAAGTGATCGTGCCCCTGTACTTGGCACTGGTGAGGCCGCACCTCCAATACTGTGTTCAGTTTTGGGCCCCTCGCTACAAGAAGGACATTGAGGTGCTGGAACATGTCCAGAGAAGGGCAATGAAGCTGGTGAAGGGTCTGGAGAACAAGTCTTATGAGGAACGGCTGAGGAAACTGGGACTGTKTAGCCTGGAGAAGAGGAGGCTGAGGGGAAACCTTATTGCTCTCTACAACTACCTGAAAGAAGGTTGCAGCGAGGTGGGTGTTGGTCTCTTCTCCCAAGTAACTAGCGATAGGACGAGAGGAAATGGCCTCAAGTTGTGCCAGGGGAGGTTTAGATTGGACGTTAGGAAAAATGTCTTTACTGAAAGAGTGGTTAARCATTGGACCAGGCTGCCCAGGGAAGTGGTGGAGTCACCATCCCTGGAAGTATTTAAAAGACGTGTAGATGAGGCGCTTAGGGCCATGGTTTAGTGGGCATGGTGGTGTTGGGTTGACGGTTGGACTCGATGATCTTAGAGGTCTTTTCCAACCTTAATGATTCTGATTCTATGATTCTATGAAATTCGTACTCTCTAGTGACTAAGGCTGTTGGGGTCAGGCAAAGCCACCCAGGGCCACCTTCACACAGGGACCGTCGTCAGAAGGTCCCTATCTTTCTGACTTCAAGGTGGTGTCACGGCAGTCTCACCTACGGTGAGCAGTTGCAGTAACCCAACACAGCAGCCATTGCATCACAGGCAAGCAGCCAGACT
Source organism: Phoebastria nigripes (assembly GCA_035582835.1). Classification (NCBI taxonomy): domain Eukaryota; kingdom Metazoa; phylum Chordata; class Aves; order Procellariiformes; family Diomedeidae; genus Phoebastria; species Phoebastria nigripes. Next base: position 520,059 of record JAYKAV010002827.1, read on the forward strand.
CCCTGGCCATTGTCCCTGCCAGCCGCCAGCCATCCCCAGCAGGAGCCACCACAGCCCCTCTCCCGTCCCCCCACAAGAGCTTTGCTGTTGGCGTGATGCAGGTTTTGTAGTACACATCTGTGTACTGGATGTCTGAATCCTGAAAATGAGAAACTAATGGCACTAATTAGAGCTCAGCACACCGCAGACAGCTGCACTGTGTGTCTCCCCACATGGCCCTGCCAATATTCCTCAGTTTTGGCCTCTCATAATCCTCCTATTCTGGTCCCGTGCTATTGCTAGCCCTCTGTTTCCTGTCAGTCATATCAAGTAATTATGCCAATTCTTTTTGATTTTTTAATGGTGCAAATGCTAGTTAAATGGGGAAGTCAGAGACCACCATTATTAACTTATTATGCGCTTTCAACTGAAGCCTCCAGAAGCAGAAGGTTATTGTTGATTCATCTCAGGAAGGAAGGTATCCCGGTGGCCATTTACTTCCCTTCAGTTTTAAATCCTCATCTCTACTTATTCTACATTCATTTACAGTGCTGTGAATTCTCAGAAACACCTCTCCTTATTTCCTTACTGTTTTTTTTTCCTGGATTTGAAACTACTGCATGGATGACTAAGGAACTTTTTGTTCACTGTGTATATTCAATAATTTAATACAAAATGTAAACTAAGCTTACTGTTAATAATTCACTATTTGATATCTTTTTTTTTTTTTKGGGGGGGGGGGTCAAATAAAGCAATCAAAAAAGCTATGCTACTGCATCATGGCTAATAACTTTTAAACTCCAGGGGCCTTTAAAGCCCTACACATATTTAAAAATCTTCTGGTATAAAATAGATTCTTCTGAGGTTTTGGTGAACTTGTACTTCATGTGTTAAACTTCTAAACTACAGTTTTAAATTTTTGCACCAAACCTCCCACAGTTTCATTGTTTTTTTTCTGCTGTGCTTACAAATACTCTCCCCCTGCTAGGCAAATGAGCTACACAGAGACCAAAGAAATGAACTTTTTCCAAATGGAGATTTCACCTCCAGGATCATTATCTGAAATGCATGATTCCTACTTGCTCTGTTTTGCAGTTTACTAAGTCATTGGTGGGCAGTATTTTATTCGACAGTGTCCTATAAGCTGTTCATCTGTTTGTTTCAGCTTCTAGCAGCATTGTTGACATGTTTGATAAACATTGCAGTAACAAGCACTTTAAATGAATGCATTACAATCCCATTTCAGATAGCATGCTTCAGGCCGGAATGGGACACTGGGCTCTGGAAATTGAGAGCAAAGTAATTAGTAAGGTGGAAGCCACTGGGAATGTGGGGCAGTTGAAAAAAAGATTATCAGGGAATTAAACATGTTTCAGATAATTGTCCAGATAATAATAAAATGAGGCATTCATTGATCTTAGGCTTTGTGTTGCTTTTCCAGCCTTCTCTGTGCAATTCCCATGGACCACTTAGTCTAGCTGAGAAGGAAGAAATCTTTACTTTATTTTATCTCTGGAACAATCTTTCTGAATGTTTTCCCTGATGATCCTACTTTACCCTCTCTTGGATAGGATGCTGGATCCATTCCAACTTTGTACTTCCCCTACAAGATTTTGACCATAACAGTACTTCTGAAAATTTGGAGATGGGTTTGCTGGTTTGGAGAAAATAAGGGTGTCCTGCCCTAGTGCCCTGGCAAACACCACATCCTGATTTGATCTGAACTGTTTACACTCTCCTTGTCACTTTACTGAATTTTCAGCTCAGCTGGAATTTTGAACTGGGAGTAGAAAATTAGGAATACAGAAAAATACTGGAATCTCAGAAACTTATTCTGGTGAGATTTTCAGAGCAGGCTTGCAGTCTCAGAAAGTTTGTAATGAATCTAATTAATACTTTAGTATGCTTTCTAGGGGTACCTAGATCCACAGAACAAAAAGTAGGTCTCTTAAAAGTGCTGTCTACCGAGTTATTGCTTTGTTTCTCCCTCTCTTTGCATAGGGCTATAATGAAGTAGGGCCCTCAGACAGAAAAGTGGGAAAAACGTTTTTCCTTTATGGGGCTAAATAGACTCTTTGGACAGAACATTTCTAATTTCATCTAAAATACTATACTTTTGAACCTCACCTGTAAATGCTTAAAAATGAACAAAATCTTAAACTTTGTACTATAAGATTGACTACAGTTGTATTCTCAACATAGGCATGGACTTAGTTTGGATTAGTGAAAATGAAGAAGACTCTGGTGCTCTGACAGTGTATGTCTGCAATGCATCCTCAGAGCACTCTGTTGCTATGGTAAGCTATAATATTAGTATAATGTACTACCAATAGAGCTATCACTCCAGGAATGTTTTAATGTAATATATCATTATTAAAAAAAATACTACCCTTCAACCAGGTACTAGTTAATGTCATCCTACTACCAATTGTCAGTAAAGTAATTCCTCAAAAACATAGGCTGTTAACATATTTTAAATAGCCATTGCGGAGAAAGAAACTGATTGACAATCAAACACAGCAGAAAGATCTTTTCCATATTCCTTCTCCTATAAAACTAAAATTTTCAAAATAAGGGATCTGAGATAAATGGGGATTTTGGCAGGTATGTTGGTGGTGATTGTAAAAAAATAATGATCGTCACTGGTAGCACCAAAATGAAATAACGTGCTCTGTTTTTTTGGGACCTCTTCCATATGGTTTCCTAGCCCCTGTATACTAGGAGTCAGTAGGGAAATAGATTGTGACTGAAGATCTGAACTAATATTTCACTGAGCTGAAGAAGGGATCATTGTTTCAAGATGTCTGCCTACTCAGGTGGAAATCGATACTTTGGTGGTGTTCTGTAATTCCAAGATGAGAGTCTAGAGAAAATTGGCCATTCACAGTTAAAAAGCATTGGACTCTGGTCTATGGGCAACAGATGTAGAGAAAGCTGCAGATGACAGATTTTCAAATTAGATATTGTGTAGCTTGTCTGCTTTCCTAACCTCCTGTGAAAAGTTTTCTGAATATAGCATTACCAGGAGAATTTGCTTAAAAAAATTTGCAAAATTCAAAAATCTGAACTTTCAAATTCAAAAAATAGTTTGCTATTATTTGCAAAAAGATGCAAGAATATGCTTTCTTTACATATGTAGCTGTAAGCCAGAGATGCAGAAACAGTGTAAGTTATCATGAGAGATCCTACAGCGGAACAAAAATTGTAATGGTGTTGAAAAATACATTTTTTAAAAATTATTATAGTCTTTAACACCACATTCTGCACATACTCACCATTGCAACATTAGCTCAGATACAACAGTTTGTATTCCCAAAATGAGAAGGATTGCTTGTACTATGCTTCGTCTAGTAAAGGTATGTGTTGCAAACTTTATTCAAATGCTTAACTTAAAATTAGTAACTTGCACTGACTGACTTCACTGACATATGTTTGACGCTGAGCACATGGTGAGCCTGCACATGGTAAAAGCTCATGGATCTCAGCACGGAGTCAAATGTCAAGATAAAACCATTTTTTATTTTTGTCTAATTTAAAAAAGAAAAAATAAAAAAAGAAAAAAGAAAAAAGAAAAAAGAAAAGAAGAAAAAAGAAAAAAAGAAAAAAGAAAAAAAGAAAAAAAGGAAGTTTTGAAAACCTAAGGAAGGACAAGAAGCAGTTTGTAACTGTATACTTCACAAAAGCAATTGTATAGGAAGCAAATTAACACCCATCCATCAAGTTTGTTTCTAAGTACAGCAGTTCACAGTTTAAACAGTCACTGTTTCGGGGTGTGGAAGGTCCCACTAATGTCAAGTGCAATACACTGCATTAGTAGCCTAATTGAAATTTCAGTGTAACAGAAGTCTGTATTTACAAGGGTGAAGTAGATTAGGGTTTGTTTTTTTTTTTTTTTTTCTGTAAACAATTGCTATAGGTATATAAATTAAATGAACACACAGAGGTTTGAAAAATTTCAATGGTGCCCCCGGGGAAATGTATATAATAAAGTTCTGTTTGGCTAAACTACATGTAAACCTGGGACACATTGAAGTCAACAGCAAAATCCCTGCCAAGTATAAAAGGACCAGCACTTTGCCTAGAGGGATCTTCTAAGCAAGGAGAGATACTAACTGCATTTGTTAACAAAATTTCTTCTTTAGTTTTGCACAGTTTTGCATGGAGAATGAGACTCAGGACGTAAAATGAAGTATTCCTGGAGCTGAGTTAGAGTATTCACTTCATTATACAGTTTATTATCAGGCATGCAATATGATAATGGAGGGTCTATCCTAACTTTAAAAAGTTATATGTGTGTCAATAGGCAAACATCTAGCTGCTATATCAGCCAGCAGTTTGGATTGATCTCCATTAATTTTCTCTTTTGCCTCAATGGCTCAGTTAAAATCAGCTGCATCAGCTTCCTCCACTAATCATGCAAAAGCCTCAGTCAGAGGGCTGAAGACCACTTTGGGCAAATGCTAAGGACAAATCCAGTTTGAGACAATAGAAAGTTTTCATTGTCAGTGCCTGAATCTGTAATACCTCACCTGTGGAGAAATGATGGGTTCTCATTTGCAGGGATATGTGCAGGGACAAAGGTTGTTTGGTACCCAGAGATTTCTAATCCAGTATTTCTTTTGATGTATACCTGATAGAAGTTACGCTTGCATGTAGTTTGTAGGATGAGAAGCATATAGGCTGTACAGAATAAATCTTTTAAAATGTATACTAAATAAAGAGGCAAAAGCTCCCTCCCTTAATAGTCAGAGGAATGTAATTTAGTCTTCTGAAAGTAATTTATGGACAGGATCCTCAGCTAAGTTTAATAGGTATAGCGTCACTGATATAGACAAAGACATTTTAACTGACATGAACTAACTATCCTCAACACCTTTTTATCTAAAGGTTTAGGAATTCATTTAGACTGATAACATTGATTTATTCACATTTTTTTCTCTCGTTTCTCCACTTTCTACTAGACTGTAAATTCTAGCTTTTATTTGGAGGACATGGATAGTAAGAATAATTTTTAAATGTGAAAAATGAAGAAATAGAGAGGCTGATACTGAAGTTTTCCTATGCCTATTTGAAAAGAATGAAGCCTATTGGCAGGTGCCATCTAGTACAAATATAACTGTGCATGACTGGGCATATTGTCCACATGTTTGCTCCTTCCAAGGTTTTTTCTAAAATCTAAGCCTACCCTGTTTTTTTCCATACATTCATCTCATTGCACTCTGTGTGGATTAGTGTAAAATTATGATTGTTCACTCATCATTTGAATGAATTCTAGAAAAGGAAAAAGATAATTTTTGAATATATTTGGAAAGAAATTCAGACACCTGTGAATAACATGCCTAAGCTCATTTAGAAAACCCTGCAAACTCACTGTTTTTTCCTGCTAAAATACAAGAATGAAAGCTCCCAGTGTTGATTTATTTTATGCAGTTTTTTAATCTGAAAATGAAAGCAGCCACAAAAAAAGAATAATACTTTGTTAGCCAAGACAAAATAACATATCTTGGCTCATTTTCTTTTTATTCTTGGAGATTATTCTGTGGTTCCACTCTTCCTAGCCTAACTAGTTTAGAAAGCTTTTGAATAATCAGCAAAGAAGTTTTTTAGTTCTCTAGTTCTTTAACTATTTGGTGACTTCACCAAATGGTGATGCATAGAGTATTGTGGTGCATGTACAGTGTTGCAAGTCAGGTGAAGTGCAATGCCAAAATGTTACAGAACAGAAGAAGTAATATCCAGTCATGGTGAAAACTCTACGAATATATTCAAGAGAAAAGCTCACATGGAAGTGTTTGTAAAACACTTAGTTCTATCAAGATTTCTGGATAGAGGTTTACAAAAGTTTGAAGAAAAAATTAGCAGTTCTGGTATGGGTCTTTTTCACAGTGCTTATCTGACACCTAATATGATCAATTTTGGTGAACACAAGCTGTCAGTTTGGAAATTAGGCCTACAACTTTCTGATGGCAAAAGCCTTTTCAGATGCATGATGCTGTGGCAGTCTTCTACAAATCTTCTCATACAGAGCTGGTTCTATTTTTTCCCAGTACCTCAGTGCTGGTGAGATGAGCAATAACAAATATTTAAGAATTACAGTAGAAAAGATCCCTGCTGTTAATAATATTAGAGCTTTATTAGCTTTGCAGAGCTTTAAGCTAGACAAGAGGTTGTGACAGGTTTTGGATGTATAGCACACCTGAAGTTGCTTTACACTGTTCTGATCCAAGGCTATTCTTGTTGATTAGAAAGCTATGAGAAATCTTATAGCAGCTTTTTCACAGATAGGTACTGGAGAAACTTTACACCCAGGTGCAAGGCACGTGTGATCCCTTCAAGCTACTTCGACCTTCTGCTAGCCCACAAAGTTGTCAGTCTAAGACATGGAAGTGCTTATATTGAAAACAACCAAAAAAATGTTGAGATCTTAAAAAAAATGCAATCTGCAATTTCACCCAGCTTTTCAAATTTAAAACAAAAAATTATGTGAAATGTTTATGTTTTAATCCAAACATAACTTCTAAGTAATAAAAGGGAGGTAGTATTGTCTTTTCTAGTGAGCAAATAATTTCCTAATTGTCACACTTTCCTCTGCAGACTCTGCGACAGACTAATATTGAAGAAAGGACATACAAATAAAAAGGCCTACTATAACAATTCCTGCATTTCCTCATGCATTTTGAGTGATAGACCACAGCTAAACATGAATATATATGAGAATGTCTTTGATAGTCATTCACTCTCATGTTGTGTAGAATCTTTAAAGCCATTTGGATTCCTCAGCTCCTTTCGTACACTATTTAGAGGTAGGTAAACTGGAGTTTGGGAATGCCAACTGTTATCTACTGGAAAGACTCAGCCATGAATGTTCACACAAAGGCACATGTCCACTGTAACAGCTAAAGAAAGAAATAAAAAGAGATTTAAAAAATATTTTTTTTCCATAGTATGTTAAGTTGTTTTCAATAATACTTTCACAGCTATGTGTTTATAAATTAACCACTTATAGAGGAAGTAACTAGATAAATAGTTATACAGTGCAGAGTCAGATGCAGTGGGAGAGAATTTCTAAGACTACTAGTGCAGAAGACTTGCTTATTTTCTTTCATTTTGTGCTATATAGTAAAGGCTCCTATGCCTGTGTGTTTTATGGCTTGGGGTCTGAACACAAACATAAAGCTACGTGTTACCCTATTTAATTCCAGGATCAGAACTTTCCAGAAGAAAATCCTTGTCTTTATAATGTGAAATGCATCAGGAAGTACAGGAATAATATAGCTAACAAAAAGATGCGTTTGAGTAAACTTTTATGAAAAAACTGCTTTCAAAAGAAAAACGGCTTTTTACTAAATGTATTTTCATGGATCCATCAAGTATTGTTAAAGCAGAAGAGAAAATTAAACTTGATAGGGTACAGAGTTTTCTGTATTGACAGACACCTAGAAACACACATATTTTTTCACTGTGTTCACCCTTTGCAGTTGAAACCTAAACTCTCAAATAAGCTTGGGCACTTAAGGACCTGAGAATGTAAACTACATCCAGAACTAGCTGCAACTTACCTTGACTGTCATTTTTCTTCATTTCTTATGATCAGTCTTTCCTCACCATTATGTCCAAATGTAAGAGCCTGATATAGAGCACAAGGAAGTCAATACCCTTAAAGACTATGGGTCTTAATATTCTTCAGCAAGGAGGTGGAACATGACTGGCTTGTTTTCTGGTAGCGGATTTTGGTTTTTAGCACAGACTAAAAGGATTCATGCATTTTAGCCCAGAAGATCCTATTAAGCAAAGCTACCTGCAGCCCAATACAGTCAATTAAACTTATATGACTCTCTCATGCTCTAGCTCTTCCTTCTCTGCTTTTTTTTTGCCATTTGTCATCAGGGGAAAAAAACAAAAGTGGAGTCCTCATTTTTATGTCTTTCTTTGAAAACTATAAGGTTGTTCAGCCCACGAGCTCCACAGTATTAGTTCTATTGCCAGGAAGGTCTACAGTTGAAGCTGACAATTTCATATATCCAAAGAGCACAACCTGGTCCCTCAAACAGATGTATCGGAACAATGAGGTGAATACTGACAAAGAGGCAGGAAGGCAGCCAAGGGTAAAAACGTCTCAGTAAGGTTTCCACACTGTTGAAAACAGAGTCATGAGCCGCAACTGCCAAAATCCATTTGAAAACCTACAAATTAGGTATAGGTCTGTAATGAAACAGGTAAACCAACAAACACTAGATGAAAGAGTTTTAGAGAGAGACTTCTTTTCTTGGCCTCTTCTCCCTTACCAAGTTGAACAACTGAAGGTTCCCAACCACAGTGCTTGAGGCAATTCATATTTTAGCTCATATATATATATATAAAATCCATCATTCCTTATCCACAGTTGGATTTATTCTTATTGGTGCTATCCTTAAGCATCAAGACAACACTTAAAGAATTAATAAAATGTGATTTTTTTATAGAGAAATGAGTTTATTATTTTAATTTTCTCTACAGTTTCAGGACTGTCATGTAGAAAAACTATTTTCTGTTTTGTTTGGGGGTTTTTTTGTTGGGTTTTTTTTTTTTTTATTTAGTTGTGTACAGGAAATTACTATCGCGTTTAGAGTTTTTGGTTTGCATCTATTTATTTTTATACAAAGTTTAAATCAGAAATAATCAAGACCTCTTCGCTTCAAAGCCAATATTGTGTGACATAACAGAATCAGAGCCCACACATACGACTCTACATTCTGACCATATCTGTTGTTGCTTGCACAGTGTCTTTTGGCAATGTTTGTTTTTTTTTTTTTTTTACATGTAGTAATACTTTTCCTGTATCTGTTACATCCAGTCTTTGTACTATAGTAAAGCTGGACCTTCAATCCTTGGTACACAAGCACCTAAATCCACAGTGGGGCTTACACGAGGTGTTACAGAGAGCGAGGGCTACAGTTTGCATATCCTGAAATCTTCCTTAAACAAACTCATAATGGAACAGTCATGAGACTCAAGACACATTTAATTCTAGTGTTAGCACAGAGCCAGAACTTCCATTGTTTAAATATATAAAGGAAAAAACAAAGTCCAAAAGAAAATTGAAAAGCCCTTGCTCACACAAGAGAGTTTTTATGGATCTAACACTTACTTAGAAGATTTGCACATTTTAGACCAAGTCAAGTGAAAACTTTTCTGAGTTTTCACTTTTGTGATGGTAACAATACTTTAGAAATACACTATTGTTGTTACAATGTCATTTGCTTGAGCAGGCAGATGCAAGAAAATATGTCATTAATGATTTTTCCTCCTCATAATTGCAGAACACATAAGTTACCCTTCTTTATACAAAGATTTTTAGAAAAGGTGACTTCAGCTTCCATTGTACATTCATTTTCGAATACTGCTCAGCTATAACAGCATAATAGCAAGCAAAATATTTTCTTTTTTTTTTATTTCTTTTGCAAATTCAGACTGCTTTTGTCAGCTTTTTCATGAAAGGAGTCAAAATGTCCTGATGAATCTGAGCTTCTTCCTAGGAAACATAAGTATTGGGTTCATTTCCACTTCCACCACTTATCACTGTGGACTTGGCATTTCCAGCTACCAGTGTGAATATTGTCTGTATACATAAAACTTTATATATAATACAGTATATACAATGTAAATGAGTATTACCTGAACAAAAACATGGTACAAAGACATCCATCTGGCCTTTATCCTCCCTTCTCCTTGTTTTCAACAATGGCATTTGGAGCTCACAGTAAAGGAGATAGATAGTAAGACATGGAGACTACATGATTCAAGGCTGACTCTCCTGCAGGGATGATCCCGAAGCACCTGCACAAAATAATCTGGCTCCCAGCTACAGCCTCTTCTGTGGTTACACAGGACTCCAGTAACTGGACTATACTGCAAACAGATGCATGAATATTACTGAAGTTTCTTTAAAAGTGGTGCTAAAACCAATCAACAACACACACATGAAGCATACCCCTAAAACTTATGCTTCACGACTATTACAAGATATTATAGAATCATAGAAAGGTTTGGGTTGGAAGGGACATTTAAAGGTCATCTAGTCCGACCCCCCTGCCATGGGCAGGGACATCTTCAACTAGATCAGGTTGCTCAGAGCCCCGTCCAACCTGACCACAAATGCTTCCAGGGATGGAGCATCCACCACCTCTCTGGGCAACCTGTGCCAGTGTTTCACCAC
>JAYKAV010002827.1:531892-576346 GCA_035582835.1 Phoebastria nigripes
GCTTCCTTTTTGTGTTTGAGTGTGTCCAGGAGCTCCTTGTTCATCCATGCAGGCCTCCTGGCCTTTTTGCCCAATTTCCTCTTTGTTGGGATGCATTGCTCCTGAGCTTGGAGGAGGTGATCCTTGAATATTACCCAGCTTTCTTGGGCCCCTCTTCCCTCCAGGGCTTTGTCCCATGGTACTCTACCAAGCAGATCCCTGAAGAGGCCAAAGTCTGCTCTCCTGAAGTCAGGGGTAGTGAGCTTGCTTGCGCCCTCCTCAGTGCCCTAAGGATCTTGAACGCCACCATTTCCTGGTCACTGCAGCCAAGGCTGCCCTTGAGCTTCACATTCCCCACCAGCCCCTCCTTGTTGGTGAGAACAAGGTCCAGCACAGCACCTCTCCTCTTTGGCTCCTCTACCCCTTGGAGAAAGAAGTTATCATTGACGCATTCCAGGAACCTCTCAGATTGCTTATGCCCTGCCGTGTTGTCCCTCCAACAGACATCGGAGTGGTGGAGCAGGGAGGTGCTTGGTGAGGAGCAGGGCTTGTGAACATGAGGCTGCTCCTATCTGTCTATAGAGGGCCTCATCTGCTCGCTTTTCCTGGTCGGGTGGCCTGTAGCAGACCCCCACTGTGATGTCACCTGTTCCTGCCCTCCCTTTAATCCTGACCCATAAGCTCTCAGTCAGCTCCTCATCCATCCCCAGGTGGAGCTCCATGCACTCCAGGTGGTCATTGACATGGAGGGCAACACCCTCTCCTCATTGTCRTAATATGTAATAACATATTCCTCTCTGTACTTTACAAAATTAACCTCAACTACTGTTAACAGAATTTCTTCCTTGCTCCACATACTTATGGCTCCAGGTTTCATGCTAAGAGCATTATCTTGTGCTTTTCATGCCATTTTTACCTTTCAAAGGGCTACTGTCATAAAGTTTGTCTCATTAAAGCATTTCTGTTCTAAACACCTCTTAGAAAGAAAGCTTTTGCCATTTATGTTTTTAAAGGAAAGGAAAAAAAAAGGTTAACAATTTTTAATATTACACAAATATTTGAAAAGTAGCCACAGAAAAGGCTTTTATTTCACTTATGTTAGTCAAAATGGGTTTAATTTGGAATAGATGGCATTTTGACAAGGCTTTAGTCATAAAAGAAAGAAAATTATGAAAGAGAGTGAATGCACCTCAAATACTTGAAGTGATGGATGAGCACTTTCTATATCTATAGGAGAGCATCTTATGCCTCTGTGACTTGCTCTCTTGGCACCTTGAGATTAGATCAAAGAAAGTCAGTCCCATGTCAAAAGCTTAGACAATGAAATTTTTCTTAAAAATGTTTTCTGAAGAAATCAAACCATTACTCATACATGGAGAAAGTGAAGGACAGAAAGTAGATAAGGTACATTTAAAAAAAAAAAAAAAAGCCATTGACAAATTTAAATATAAGTAGTTCTGAATGCATTTAACACATCAGTAAATTAAAATAATAAATATCATTGTTAGTGAGGCAGATGAGGCACTGGCAGCTAGAAAAGTTTTAATACAAATAATGGTGTGTATTAAGAAAATAGAAAATGTGTGTATCACGTATGTAAAGAACCTCATATTCTAACAAAGAAGAGTCAAAACCCAATTTTCTTTTCTCAAGATGTTTCACAATACAATTTAAACTTTATAGCAGGAACCATTTCCCTGAACACTTACAGATAAAAGCTCATACATTTATTTTATAACCTCTTTTCTTCTCCCAACCACCTCTGTCGTTACCTTTTGCTCCCAAATCTTTCCCCTCAATAGCTTTCCTGTTATGTCAATAAGTTCCAGTTATCCTCTTCCTGAAGGGCTCTCTCCTGGGCTTTTTGCTCCTCTTTCATCCTAAGGTTTGCTTTTTGATGTCCTCCAGGAACCTCTCTCCATGTTTCATGCTCTTGAGATCCTTATTGACAGCTGCTATCTTCTGAGTTAGAAGCAGCAATTGCAGACATAGCATAAGGTATCTACAAACAGAGAAGGCAATTGTTTATCACATGATTTCGTAAAAAGGACTGTGGTTTCCAGTTCATATATGGCAGCCACAAGTCTGTAGTCCTGGGAAGTAAACTATCGCATTAGTAATGCGACTATTATACAAGTGTCATACTTTTCTTCTAATAATAAATAACAGAATGCCCTCCTCATGGCTGGATTTCAACATTTGACCACAAAATGAGAAAGAGAGAAGTGACACAGCCTCTTTTCCTTATCCTTTCAGTTCACACACACTGTTTRTACAACTACAGAATTAAGATTTTGATCACTCTAAGGTTCTGTTTTACGGGTACCCTGAATCTTAATTAGTGTTTGCAACTCAATTTTGAATTCTGTGAATGAAAAGTGTGATAAAAATGCTGAAGGTTATTAATTATTACTAAATCAGTGCAATTAGGGGAGACAAATGAGCTGAGGATTCCCAGCTTTCTTACGCTGACTTAAATAGCAGTTGCCTGTACTCTTTCTACTGAATAAATTCTCAGCAAACTCGAGACATCCGAATAGATGTGTGAATACCCTTTAACAAAAAAATGAATGTCCCTTAAAATTTTTAACTCTTAACTATACCTTAATGAACAGGCGTTGCAGGTCATCTACCTCATTCCCAAGCTATGCTGCATTAAAAACAGGTGGATCCCATCCTCAGCAGATGCATCCAGAATTTTCACCTTTCCTGAGCGGGAAAGAGGAACGGGAGAGAAAAATGGGACAGGAGAAGAGATAGAGGGGAGTGGGTAAGGGGAGAAGGAGAAAGGGAAATCCTTGTTGCTATGCCAGGATGTTTCATGATATTACCGGCCCTTTTGCAAGATCTTTCTTTAGATGTGTTTGTAATTAGTCATTGTGGAGAATTTGTCTTAATTTTTTCAGAAGGTAAGATGTCTTTCAGTTTAAGAATGTCTCTTAGTAACAATATCATACTAAATGGAAAGGGCTGTTTGAAGACAGAAACAAAACAGCTTCTCTCAAGTAGGCTTTATAAGAAAATCCAGAAAAATCCTGGTGGGGCTTCAGCATATCTGGAAAAGTTAATACAGCATTTAGCAGACTGATGAAAGTAATGAGGTTCCTGGATGAAAAGCACATGAAAGGCAAAGTGCCTCTACTTGAAAGGCTCACCAAAAGGGAATTCCTGTCAAAAMTCTCAGGCACTTTTATTGTCTTTTTAAAAAGGATAGTTTGGCTGAGAACATGGATTTTTCAGTCTGAGTGTATCAGAAGGCTGAGGGTATGCGCRATGCACAGTCTGACAGCAGCAGAGCCTGCACATTATTCATTTGCTGTGTATTGACACATCTCCCTGCTGCTTCTGTCAGTGATGTTTCTGGCTTTACTTCACATACAGGACAGGTACATATAGGGTTTTAGAAAGACTCTCAATGTGTCTGACCACCAGCTGACAGCACAGAGTAACAACCAGCCCTGCCGATGTAATGTTTACTCCCAATCAAAATAAAGCAGAACAGAAGTCAATGATTTAAAAATAAGTGGGAGGCTAAAGGGGACAGAGTAGGAATAGTCATGTTAAATGGTTGAACACTAACATAGCGGAAGATACCTTCAGTCTGTCCTGGAAGATAGTTTGCTTTCCAAGGATTCCTTCTCACATCATAGCCTAGAGGGTGATCTAGCATCTGAGTCAACACGGAGTGGAACTGTCACAGCCGCAGAAAAATTGGCAGTGGTCTAACCCAGCCTGAGGAGATTGCTTCAGCTTCTGATGGCTCCTCAAAACTGGTGGTCTAAAATTACGCTGAATATCATGTCAGGACTCCCTGCAGAAAGTGCCAATGGGAATTCCTCTGGAGTTGCAGGTTTTCTGAAGCCACACCTAGGCGATGCTTGTAGGCTCTGCCAGCTGAATGTTTCTGCAAAGATGAGGTGAGCCAATATCTGAGAAGTCGTTCCCCTTTCGTATATATCTAAACAGATGGGAATCATGAATTAAAACTAATAAGTGATGTTCTTTGCTTTATCCTGAGAACCTTTGCACTGGATACAAAGTCAGGTACTCTACAGCGGTGTGGCTGCTTGGCCTAAGAGAAAAAAATATTTTAAATCTGTGTTTCACAGATGGAATTCACCTCCTTTAGATCTTTTCATATCAAATGGCCTGTAAGGAGGACATAAATARCTACTAGCGTCCCCAGCAGCCATTCAGTGCCAGTCTGTTTCCTCTGTGGATTAAAGTGGTAACAACCTTTACTTCTCCTGGCTACACAATTCACCAGCAAGTTATTCTACCATTAAAGAAATGACAGGGGAAAACAAATGTCTCCTGTCTTTCTGCTTGATTGAGATTTTCCCCAAACTGAGGTGAATCAAATGGCTTGATTGAAGTGCTCTAAAGCATCTTTGTTCTGCATGAGAAACATGAAGTTGTCTTCTTGCAGTAAGGACTCCTCTAGATAAGTGAACACCAATATTTAATCAGATAAAGTTAGCACATACTATCCATCTAGGAACAAAACTTGTTTTCCTGGATGATCCTATATTGTCCTGCAACCTGGTCGCTCCTGTATGAAGTGACAAGCTCCTGTTCTGATGACCACTGTCCACTCTGGCCAACAGCAAATCTTCACACCTACTAGAAATACATTTCTTTGTTATTTCAGGCTCACATTTCTGAAGAGAAACTGACAGAGAAAATGTAGGTCTGCTGGTAACTGAGGGGACAGACTGCAATCCTGGAAAGCTGAGAATGAATATGGCATGTAACAGCCCTTGCTGTTTGAAAGACAATGTCCACTTTTAGTTTATTTCTTTCACATATACGTACACACACACACACACACATGCAGATACTATTTTGACAAGTGTTTGAAGGTCCTGTCATCAAAGGATAACAATTGTTGGATTTCTTATATACACTGAGACCATGCATAGTAAAGCACATGCATGATCTCTGGATTCATTCTGGCATTAGCTTTTCGTCATGCCGGTTGCATATTTTGGGCCAGACTAAGCCTATGTACAAGATCAAAGCCAGATTACAACATATTTTTTGCCTTTTGAGAATACCACCAGCATCTTACACAGGAGTCTGTTCTTCACCTCTTCTCTGACCTTGAACATAACCTTTTTTTTCTGCTGAGCTAGAGGAGCTCAAACCTGTTAGCTGTTCATAGCAGTAGATATTTTAATTTTAATGTATTCAGAATGGGGACCTGGAGGTGCAGATCTGTAAAGTGAAGAGTGGCACTTGGGAACTGCATTCTGTCAAGGACTGAAAATACCAATCGCCTGACAAGTTGAAGGCTTTTTTATCCTTCATGAATGACGCTTACGATACGTGTGATTCTTCCCAGAGCACTTCTTTCTATGTCACAGCTGTTTTGTAACTGTGCTCTGGATCCTCCAGAATCTTAATTTCAGTACCACAAGTATAAGATTCCATCATATTTGACATAACTGCGAAACATCAGTTGGAAAGCATGTGTTAGCACTGTTACAGCTTTGTTGAAGGGTCTATTCCCCTTTACGCCGTTTACTATGTCTTAAGCCAAGATGTTTTAACAGAGTTATAAATAAACTTTAATTATTGTGTTCTAGACAGGACATTTTGAACTAGCTCCCTTAATCCTGAGAACTTAAGAAGTGTTCTCTCCCAGTATATCCAATTTGTTCATCAAGGTAAGTGCAGATCATGCTTTATGAAACAAAGTTAAACTTGTTTTTTTTAAAAATACTTATTTGACATATTGGCTTTTCTTTTCTAATGGGATTTCAGCTTTACTATTGCTGTTTCTAGAGCAACATATTCATATCTAGGGCTCAGCCACAGGATTACCTAATTAAGATGAGGCTCAAATTATTTCAATGACTGTTTCAGGGGACTACCAGGCCTGGATACAGTTGGTGGAAACAAACAAGAGGGAAAGATGAAATCAGAAGTTTAGTTCTTTAGCCAGGTAAAGAGACAGAAAAAGTAATACAATAGATCCAGAAATAAATTTTAAAAAAAAGAAAACAACTTCTGTTTCACTAAAAAGCGCTGCCCTCTTTTTTATACACAGAAATGATTGTACACTGCTTGTCATCATTAAGAATATTTCTTCTTATATCTGAGCAGGTTTGCCATCCTATGGATTATAGCTTCTTTTGGATTTCCCTCCCTCCTTCCTGCCACTCAACCTGCTTCATCTACTCACATTTCTGAGCTACTTGGATTTATAGAAGAGAGGAAAGATAAAGGCATGAAGAATTAAAGGAAAAAAAAAAAAAGGACAAGAGGAGAATGATCACCTGGCAGCCAGAAGCATGATTGCATTCCACTTTCAGTTTTGGCAGGTGACTTGCTTAATAACAAAGGCTAGTTGCATAACCTTTCCTCTAAATCAGCTTAACTGTGTGTAAAATAAGGGCATATGAAAGTATTGTTAGTGTTATTGTAATTTACTGACATGTACAAAGCACTTTGAGGTGAATAATTAAGACTATTCTAAAAAAACATGAACTAATGTCAAATACTTCATACCCATTCTGTACATGGATGTCTCCTTGAAATACTTTTTCTGAAACAATCACTGGACAGCTGAAGTGCAGATAAGGCATAGGAAAAATGAAGATCTGTGTAATATGTACAAAGAAAGTATATGAGAATGTGTCTTTGATGGAATTAAGGAGAAGGGCAAAAAATCTTGTCTGCTGTAAACTGATCCAATTCTACTTACCAAAAGAGAATTTTTGTGATTTACATCTACCAAGGACTTGGTCTGTTTAAAGTCACTGTACAGTACTTCAAAAAGAAGCTGAGAGCAATTGGGTATTTTCGGCAAGACAACATTTTCCATATGAATAGGACATTTTCTATTGCTGCTGATTTTTGTGCAAAATAAATGTTAATACTTTCTTGTGACAAATAGAATTTTTTCAACATGATTTTAGTTCCATTAAACAAGACAGTTAAAGATAACATGACATATCTGACCTTTTTTTCCTACTGCTTCTATGTTAATGTAAACCTTTAGACAATCAACACAAGCTCTGCAATCAAGCCTGTATTGTTTTTATTCTGTTTTCTAAATATAATCCTTTGTGACAAGAATCTTCACCATAAGCTTAAGAGTTGCAGTGGTCAGGAAAAATTATTCTTTTAAATGAAGGTTCATACTTCTACTGCATCTCTTCAGAAGTGTTTGACAGAAGCATCTTCGGGACACCCCCACATGACCCATCTCAACCCCTAAATACAATCAGCTAATTATCCACTGTGAGTACTGACAGAATGCTGCACCTGGCATTTCACAGGCATACAGGCGTCGTCTGTCATATCTCACAGAAGTTCTTAATATGAAAGAGAAAGACTGCGAAGTAAGAAATTAAAAGCATTGCTTTTGTTTTTCTTACCTTCCCATTGACCCCCTGTACCTTACACATTCCAGAACACTTCCTAGAAAAGTTCCAGTTAATAGCGCAAAAAAGGAGGTCCAACATCTTGTGTCTTTCTTTGGTACTGTCTGCCTTCAGCCTCCCTCAGTTCCAGACTGTCCAAAGACGATTTCCAAATATTTTTCTTCCCATTCCTTTATGAAGTATATGTTTACCTTCATATCATTGAAAAAGAAGAGAAAGAAAAAGGTACATCTATCTAGAAAAGAAGTCTCTGTTCTGTTTTCATCCAGGTTTGGAATCAGAGGGCTCCCATCCAGTCCCAGGGAAAGTCAGGAAAGGATGGCCATACAGCAAATTTTCCATATAGTTATCTAACTGCTCATCGCAAGTACCAGATATTGTTTTGTGGCATAAAATTCTATTTCTATGACAAAATTCTGTATTGTATTGTATTGTATTATGTTATGTTATATTAATAAGAATAATAAAATAACAATACATATAATGATAACTATAAGAATAACTGTAGTAGTACAATTCTATAATAGAAAGTTGTATGAGGAAGTTATTTTCTCCAAGGATTCTGAGAAATCTTCCTAAGATTTACTTTGCACCTTATCTTCCTAAGCATTACCTTGCCTTTTCCAATATAGCTGTGGAAAGAGCAATGTGATGACATTTAGGGAAAAAGGTCAAGGAAAGTGGAGTTTTATTTGCAATCTTTAAGTTACTGCTATGCTAAATTTATGCCTTTTCAGGAGAATTGACTATAGATCCTTTAAAAAACAGAGTCGAAATTCTCTCTCCCTGATAGAAACACAGCGGGTTCGGAGCATCATCTCTCTGGTTTACCCATTGGGGAACAGCAGTTTTATAGAAAACGTAGTTAGAATTAAACAAGGTTACAATCCTTACTAAGTTAACACATTCTGAGATATAAAAATATGTGAACATTTCTCCATTTGCAAAGGAACAATCCCAAAGATACAGTAAATTCCCTGAACTCTGGGGACATTTCCATTTGCTTTAATTCAGTTTGTTTTTTTTAAAGAGTTTTGAGATGAGTTTGAACTATTCTGACTAAACCAGCAAAGGAGGAAAAAGAGAAGGGGGGTGTGTATTTTTCTCCATAGAAGTGGTTTTTGTTTTTCATTTATTTCCTAAAGGTACTGCACCAGGTCTTTCATTTCAAAAGAATTTCAAAGTTCTCTGTACCTCATCACAGCAGATAAGAAGGATGTATATTTGTTTCAATTATATGGAGATTAGGGTTCAGTGAAATAGAAAGGGAAAAAAAAAAGTAAATATGTAATATGAAAATGTGACCTGAACAATTGTATTTTAACCGTGAAATAAATTGAGCAGCAATGCAGGTAATGTAAGGTTCTCAGTGAAAAGCTTCAAACCATGCATACTTTCAAATCCAGGTGATGTATTAAAAAAAAAAAAAAGAAAATGGAAAGATGAATTTGATAGGAAAATCAATTTTAAAAGTAAGATGGGAGGGCAGAACCTCAGCTTGATTTTCCCATACTTTTTTACAGATGTTTAGTAAGTAGTTACACTCAGCGTGACTAGCTGCCCTGTGCATATAACAGAGAAATGAATGAATTTCAGAGCCTACACTTTCAGGGGTGTTTTCTGTTGTTTTGGGGTTTGGTGGGTTTTGTTTTTTGTTTTTTGGGKKTTTTTTTGTTTGTTTTTTGTTTGTGGAGGGGTTTTTTTGTGAAACCCTGAAAATATGAATATGCTTTTTGTTGTCTGCTTGGGTTTTTTTACCCCCTAAAAATTAAAATATAACTCCAAGGCTCCATAATGTGTTGCTTTAAGAAAGCATTATCAGCTTTTCTCTAAATTCCTGAGTATAAACAGTACCACACTGACCATAGCTCTAATGCTGGTATCCTGCTTTTGTGTCTGTGATTATGTTATGCTCCCACAAATGTGTAAGAATTTATGACAGCGTCATTACTTTACGCTTCCCAATTCCTGTTCTTAAAATGCAGCTGTGCCTGTGCTGCACCCATTTATTGATGCTCCTTAAGGAGTTAATGTGTATGTTCTAGCTCAGGGAACAGACCATAGTAACACAATCATACAATCATAGAACAGCCCAGCTTGGAAGGGATCTCGAAAGGTCATCTGGTCAAACCTTTTGTGGGAAAGGAAGCTTGGATGAGATTATCTAGCACCCTGTCCAATCGCAGCTTGAAAACTTCCAGTGATGGGGATTCTACCACATCCCTGGGGAGGTTGTTCCAGTGAATGATTGTTCCTACTGTAAAAAATTTCTTTCTTATGTTGAGCTGAAACCTCTCCCAGTGCAACCTGTAAGTGTTACCCCTTGTCTTCTCCACATGGCTTTCTGTGAAAAGAGAGCCTCCGTCCTCTTTGTAGCCATCCCTTAAGTACTGGAATACTGTGTTGAAGTCCCCTCTAAGCCTTCTTTTCTCCAGGGAGGAAAGACCTAGCTCCTTCAGCCTTTCCTTATAGGACAGGTTTTCCAGCCTTTTGATTATCTCTGTGGCCCTCCCTTGGACCCACAGTCTGTCTGTGTCTTTCTTGAATTATGGGGACCAGAACTGGACACAGTACTCCAGGTGCAGCCTGACAAGCACTGAGTAGAGTAGGATGAACACATCTCTATCTCTAAGCTAGTAATATCTCTGCGGATGCAGCCCAGGATCTGACTTGCCTTTGTTGCTGCAGTGGCACACTGCTGACTCATGTTCAGCTGGTTGTCTACCAGGATCCCAAGCTCCCTTTCAGCAAGGCTGCTCCCCTGCCACACAGCTCCTCTCCTGAACTGGGCTTTTTGGTTATTTCGTCCCAGGTACAGGATTTTGCACTTGTCTTTGTTAAACTTCATATAGTTCTTGTTAGCCCACTCTTCCAGCTTGTCCAGGTCTATCCGTAAGTCAGCTCATCCTTCTGACGTGTCTACCCCACCATTCACTTCGGTGTCATCAGCAAACTTTGTGAGGGTGCTTTCAATTCCATCATCCAGATTGTTTATCTTGCAGACCACCCATCCAATCTGTAACTTGCCAGTTTGTCCAGGGAAGGCTGTGGCAAACAGCATCAAATGCTTTGCTGAAGTCCAGGTAAACAACATCCACTGCTCTCCGGATGTCAACAGAAGACATTATTTTGTTGTAGAAGGTGATCTACAACACCCCTTAGTAAATCCGTGCTGGCTTTTCCCAGTCACCTGTTTCATTTGGTTTGTAATATTTTCTAGGAGGACTTGTTCCATTACTTTCCCAGGGATTGAAGAAAGAGTAGTGGGCCTGTAGTTTCCTGGGTCCTCTTTTGGGCCCTTCTTGTAGATGGGTATGACATTTGCCCTCTTCTAGTCATCAGGAACATCCTCTGATCTCCATAGCTTTTCAGGTATTATAGACGGTGGCCTTGCAACAATGTCAACCTCTTCTCTTAACACCTGGGGTGGACTCTGTCCAGGCCCATGGTTTTATGTGGGTTGAGCCCTTGCAAGAGGCTGCAGACCAGCCCTTCCTTCACTACTGGTAGGTTGACACATACATTGTCCTAACTACTTGATCTTGTGATCTGTGGTCCAGGTATGCGATAAAGACAGAGGCAAAGAAGGTATGGAGAACCTCTGTCTTGTCAGCATTGCTAGTAACTATTCATGAGCTTTAGGACTTTCCTAAGTTTCCACACTGTATAAATCAGACTTATTTGTACAGCAACATTCTTCCTAACCTGGGAGGCTTGATGCGCAGTTGGGCAGGGGATGTAGGCTGTCTAGGCAGCCCAGCCCACAGGGGAGTAAGTCAAGTGAATTCAGTTCAACATTCTCCGTTTGACTGGTATTGAAACAGAAGAAATTGGGTTAGCAAATTCAAACAAAATGTTGACAAGTAGTTCTTTCCAAACTACTGGGAGAATGAGAAATGTGAATTTAAAAAAAGAAAAGGGGAAAAAAAACCACCACAGAGAAGAACTGAATAAAGTGGGATTAGGAGGGAGGTTGAGGAAAGGAGGTGATTCAAATCAGGGAAGGAAAGGAACATTGAAAAACACAGAAAACTCCATGTAGTAAAACTGAAGATGCTTTAACATCTAAGAGCAGAATAAGATGATGTCAGCTGAAGAATGCTGCCAGATGAACACATTCCCAAATGTAAAGTGTGAGCCACTTAGGTAAACAGTTATTATAAGAGGGTAAAGGTGATGAAAGACACGATCAATGAGCAGATTATTTTGGAAGTTGTTGTTTCTTTAGTAGGCAGCGGAGCCTTTTTTTCATTCCATGGTGAAATAATCAGGGAGTGTCCAGAAGAACTAACAGAGCAATCACATATATGACACCACTTATGTTGAATAGAAACATTGGTGGATTGATCTTGAAGAATTTCATAGCCGAATTACATTTATATTGATTTTTTTGCTTCTGGTTGCAATCAAAGAATTAGACCCCATGACACTTGACTGTCATATGTAAAAGAAGATTGGAGTTACATTAATCTGAAATGTGAAATATTTTGGTGGCTAATTTTTATCTTGACTTTACTGAAGCCACCTCAAACAAGCTTCTTCCTGATAGAAACTAGTAACAGTGACAAAACATCAGCACTGACTGTTGCCCTTGCTGACATTATAGTTAACTAAAACATCCATTTAAATACACTTAAATGGAGCCCCCTTGAATAATCTCAGAAAAAAAAATGAAGAGCTTGCACTTYCCTTACCAGTGACAATTTTGCACTGTCTATCATAAATGCAGCAATTTTAACAAGATGTGAATACCACCCCTGCAGATTGTAAGTATAGTATCAGTGGATCTGCATGTGTTATAGCTTAAACCTTCCTAAAAAATCCTAATACTATCTAGCTGTGTTTCATAAAAGGCAAGCTAACAGACAAATATTGACTGCAACTTGGCAAAAGACCTGCACATTTTGCTGAAATTCAAAAAATGAACTTTATCCAATGATCTTCAGAGTTAAACCACCATTGACTTCATGTGTTTCAATTCAGCTGCTGTCAGTATACCTGAAGCAAAAAGCCATTGTGAAGTCTGCCAACATAGCAACATTTTTACTGTTTTATTCAAGTGAAGTTGTACTATAAGGTATCTAATCCTTAGTACGGATCCTGTTTTTTGCCACTGTCCCATGGGTGAATGTAGATAAATCTCTAATCTCTCTATTGTCAGTTTCCCCTACCGTACAATAGGGTTCATGGTACTAGTCCCTTTTTCAAACATGACGAGCTCTATTTAAGAACACATCATGTAAAAGTTGAATATGTACTACTCATCGGCACAAAAGCCACCGGAGTCTGATAATATCCTCTATAGTGATTCCCATAATTCCCTTGTTCTCCCCATTTTCAAGACTTTCTTTTTACTGTTAGAAGAAGTTACATGCATGCTGTGTGATAAAAGTGATCTAAGTTCTCTAGGACAACATGCATCGTACCCCCTCTCTGTAAAACTGGACCTTTTGCAGTAACTCCCTAAAAATACCAAGACCATATCCATTTCTCATACTTTCAACTTCTCAGAATTCAGTTTCAAAGTTGTTGGCTATGGGATTGCTGATTAAGGTTATTACTAAAACCAGGCAATACTGAGCCCTGAGTGACAATATAATTATTCCAAAAAAGCAACAAAATATTATATAACAAAATATAAAAACCTGGTGTGGGGAAACAATTTCATGGATTCTCTCCACATTAGTCTTAATTAAAAATGGAGATACAATGCACCAGAACATTAGGTAAACCCCTAAATGTTGTTCTAAATTGTTTTAGGATGAACGTAGGTTAACTGTTGAGCTGCACAGGACCCATTTCACAGTAAAAGAATGAATGCACTTGTTCATTGTTACCTGCTGAAGGATGAGGCAGTTAAGGCAAAACATAACCAGTTCTGTTCTGGTGCAACTAGAAGTACACAATGATTTATGAATGGAAGAAGAGGTGAAAATGCAAGAGGACTGGGAATTCAAACTGTGTTTACTGTTACCTTGATGATAAACTTACATCTTCCTGATTTCTCCTAGCACAACAGGGTGCTAGGGGTGCAGGGAGGGTGAGGAAAGGAAACAATAAGGTAAAAGTGTATTGAAATAGGGAAAATAAAATAGCACTTGTAATATTTCAAATTCCCCAAGAGTGCTGCCTTTCTGTAGTAGCTTTCTTATGGGATTTTGATTCTCACATTTTTAGTACAAAATTTCATTGATACAACTTTTAAATGTTAATTGCTCAATTTTCCCTGCATCAACATATTTATATATCAATTGTAATAGTATATTAGTGTAGCTCTGACTCACAGTGGTTCCCAGAGCTTGGCACCGGACAAAGTGATAGATATTGTAAACTAAACTTATGAATACATTTCTTTTCCTAAAGATAGAAAGATACCTTGGATGGGGTTTCAAAACTTGTAGTGATAGTGTGTCTCAGCTGTGTAATGGAGCATGATAAAGGCTCTCACAGTTATTGTCATCCCAGGCTGCCTTGCTAGACATGCTAAAAATTATTTCAAGGTTTAGAAATGAATTGCTTAAAATATATGGAGGAAAATAATGAAAACTACTGTAAGTTATTTTGAAACTGAAAATTGTGCAAGGCCCAAACAAAAACCCACCAGTGTACTGTTCCCCCAAGAGATAAAGACTAGACAGAGCTCCCTCCTGTATCAGACAATGTCATTTTGTGGGAGGTGAAGACCAGCTCTGTTGCTGGACAGCTGCGATGCCACCATGACTGCAGCTCTGCTGTGAAGCTGGGGAAAAAAAAAAAAAGTGAGAGGTACAGATATTTTATTGATGTTATTAACATGCAAAGGTGACTACACAGGCTTAGGTCGCAGTTCAATAGCAGTCAGGACTCATCTGGTGGCAAGTCACAGATGTCTGGTTTGAGAAATCAGCTTGATTTTTTGAACCTGTTTCACTATTACAAACTTGGACATCATCTGGCTGACTGGATTGAGTCCCTTTCTTATGTGAAAGATTTGTTTAAGCTCATCCTGTTTCTGAGAGATTTTTTATCAATATTCATTAGTATATCATTCTGTGAACATCTGTCTTCATTGTAGAGTCGTTTTCCTTCACAAGCGTTCCTTGTCCTGAAGTGAGTGATCCTTGAGGGGAAAAAAAAGTTAACCTATAGTAATAAAAAACCAGATACTGATCATAGTGTACAAAAACCATAACAATATTCATGCTAGCATTCCATCCCGTATTTGTGTGAGTCCTGGTTTAACTGGAGCACAACTAAAGTAGAGAACAATAACACTCTTGGAGATAAAGGAACAGATGAAATCTACAGCGCCTTGTATGTCAGGCTTCAACTGAACTCCCATCTATCAAGCTATTTCCAAAAAAAAAGTAAAAAAAAAAGCTGAGAATAAAAGTGTTTGGATTAAATCACAGAAATTATGAAAGACAAAGACGGGAGTGATTGCAGTGTCTGGAGTATAATAAACTAATTTCGGGCTCTGGTTGTAGTAACAGAAGGACTGATGGAAAAATTGCTCAGTAGCTACAAAAGAATGCTTGCAGCAAAACTCTGTCGAATGAAAAGGTAATAATGGGAAAGCAAGGCTCTAAGATGAAAGAGAAGGTGTCAACTTAAAATAACTTTCTTTTAACACTTGGAAATCATTACTTCATGTATGTAGGCTCTGATACCGCAGTAAGGATTATTGTCATTGGTATCAACACCACAGCATCAGGCCTGTTGAGAAAAGCTTCATTAGACAGCTCAGAAATTCTCCATGGTTACGGTACTGAGGAATCTGACACACAGCTAGGGGGTGAGGTTGCAAATTTAGTCCTTCAAAGGTAATTTAAAGTCCAAATACTGTTCCACCAGATTATTTAGAGAAAGAGGAAAATGACAAGCACTGAAGAATATTCAATACATTTGCCAGGAATGTTTGAAAAATGCATAAAACTTAAGAATATTCATCAAAAGAATGTGTGTTACATTGGAAACTGTAATTAACTTTATGTGGGATGAGGAAAGAAGTATCTGACTTCCAATATGCCTTTGCAGGCTCTACATCTGACTGATATGCTCATGCTGCAGGATACAAATTGCATCATTTTCAGTCTAGATTTGGAATGCCCCTGAAAGAGTTAATTGGAATAGTGAAATTCACAAAATGTTTCCCAGCTACAATGAATATACTATGAAAAGGCATCTTTGGAAAGTATGTGAAATATCTCCATTAGGTTTGTTTAGTTTATTGATTTTTTTTTTTTTCCCCTGCTTTTGGAAGATTTTCATTATCCTTGCTTTTAGGATTTTGCTTTTTAAAATGCTGCTGCAACCACTTTTTTAGATATTTCTTTAGGTTTTTTCCTGCATCAAGTTTTTTTTTCAGATATGTGGATAAAAATACCGTGATACATACTTCACTGACATGAAGCTAATCACACAGTGCAGTGACAGACAGTAAAGCAAGTCTTTTGCACACTATGAAGGGCAGCTAGGTATCATGGGGAAATCAGGAAGGACTGGTGGTGAACAAATCTGTGTTTCTATAGGAGTTGA
Source organism: Phoebastria nigripes (assembly GCA_035582835.1). Classification (NCBI taxonomy): domain Eukaryota; kingdom Metazoa; phylum Chordata; class Aves; order Procellariiformes; family Diomedeidae; genus Phoebastria; species Phoebastria nigripes. Next base: position 547,780 of record JAYKAV010002827.1, read on the forward strand.
TACTATCCCTGAACGATTTTCATCAATGATTTAGAAGATAATAAAAAATWGCAGAAGAAAAAAAAAAAAAAARWATCTCACAAAGATTTTTCAAAATTATAAACAAGAAAGATCTGACATTCAAAAGGAAGGTGAAAGCTTGCTCAATAGGCAGTGTTAGTGGAAAAAAAAAGATATTCACATACATGCAAAATTTTTATTTTTCGAGTGTGCAGTGTGCTATATGTGTAGAAATGGAGATGATATACAGAAAATGGTGACTCTGGAAATAGGACAAGGGTCTACTTAATATGCAGCACAGCAGGTTCTCCCAATGAACTGCTGTGATAAAAAGGACTACAAAGCAAAAGAATACTGACTAAAGTTAAGGAATGGACCTTGCCTCCAAGTAAGGCATTCTGTCTAATGAGATATTATTCAGGTAGCTGCATGTTAATAGAAACTGAGGAAGAGGAAGGATTCAAAAGACCTGAAGGCTCTCAATATCTTCAAGGACTGAAGATATTGAGAGACATTTATATGTTAAGAATATTAAAATGAAACTTGTTGGTAATTGATAACAAGGAATAACTATTCTCATAAGAAGAATATATAGGGCTTGCTAGGGCCCTTTGATCAAGCAGAGAAGCAATGATTTAAAGGTAACATTGAAATTGTTAAAATTAGAACTGAGGAATAGCTTTTTAAATTTAAGGGCAATTAACCCTGGAAACAAAATAGCAAAGAAAAGGTTGAATTTTTTCCATTTCTGGTAACTTCAGATTAAGCTGGCACCTTTACAGAAATTACACTTTGGTCAAAAACATGATGGAGTCAATGCAGAGGTAATTGAGGGAAACTGAAAGTGTCTGAAATGTGGGGTGGAAGATTGGGTGAGCTATAGCTCTTTCTTGATCTTCAGCTCAGTAAAATTCTGATAACACACATATTGTTTGGGAGAGCCCAAAGGAGATCACTTTACCTTTCTAGCATATTGCCGCAGAAAAATATAGAGACTTTATATTAGGTTTTAGAAGTTCCGTTCTTCAAAGGCTCATTTTCTCCCAGTTTGGCAATATCTTTCCTTGTTTCATTGCTTTTTAACAAGTTGAAAATGTCACAGCCATTTCCTGCAAATACCACCAAATGTTTTTCTGGGTAGCACTGTTTCCATGATAATTTAGATTGGATGGTCTCCACCCTTCTGAGTGAGTGTGTGTGAGAGAGAGAGGAAGAGAGAGAGAAGCAGATACCTAACTTTAAAATTTTTACAATCTTTTCACGTTTCTGAAGGAGAAATATTCCTTTCCTGGCAGATGTGTATCTCTGTGAGCAGTCAGCAGACATGAAGAATACTTCTGGCATAGTTCTACAACTTGATCCTCATAATTCTTATTTCTGTGTGAAAGGTTTTGTGTCACTAAAAACTGTTATTTATTGATTATACTGACACCATCAGTGAATCCATTTCAGAATAAGAATAAGCCTCATGTGAAATCATATTCTTATATTTCCCACTTTGATAATTGTCTTTGAGTCCCTAAGTAGGGAGCTGGTTTTTATTTCCCGATTCACTGATATCATTCTTTTATTTATTGCCAGAAAGAAAGAATAGGAGCTGCACCAAAGGAGAAGCTAATGAACAAACAATAAAATGGACTGAAGACATTTAATTACTGTCACCTAGGTTATCTCCATGTTTGAACCCATGGTGAATCCTTGAGAAACCTTAAACTTGAATTCAGGTGTCTAACTAGCAATGCCCATAGGAGTGCTTCCTGCACTGGCTGAACTGGTCACTCCTCCAGTTATTTCTCTCTGCAAGATCGCATAGCTATTGCTCCTGTGCTTCTGAGCATCTGGACATAAAGAATTACATCTTACTTGGTTTGCATTGCAGCAATCCATTCTCACCTCTCCATTTTGTCATCTTCTGCCCTGTGAAATATTTCTAATCCTCTTTGTCTGTTTTTTGTATTTGGACTTTAATTGTGTGTTTTCAAGACTTCTAGAGATTTCTTTAAACCACCTGAATGCACTCCTCTACTCCCTACCAACAAAGTTCAGTTCATCCAGTATTGCAAAGGTAATTTGAGGCAAAAAAGAGACTTGAACTCCCAATTATTTTCTTAATTCTAACCGAGCCCCACATAGCACCTTCTTGATACATTTCCATTTTGTAAAATTATCTTCCTCATAGTTATTATTTATAATATGTCTTCAGAATAAGACTTATTGGTTAAGTCATTGCATGGGTCCTGCAACACAATGTGGCAAAGTCTTGTGTGATTGACCATCAATAAATAGACATTTGAGACGATAAAGTGACATTTGAGAATGAGGATGACAGCCAGCCACAGCAGGTGATGCAACAAGGAACCTTGATAATTTATCCAAATGAAAATAACAAGTATCAGCACTAGTTTCACTGACATAGCTTTCTTTGAGATACTTGCTCTTACTGCATTCGTTCAAAACAATAAGAGGAACAGACTTCCTCCTATAGTGATGGACTACATTGAAATTACCAGATATGTAATTACCAGATATGACTGTGACTGTCAATACTGCTGCTGTTTGTAACCATCTGGAGCAGAGCTATCCCACTTTTCAACATGCAATACCAGATGCCACAAGACTTAGTCTTAAGATGAACATGAAGTTCAGTTTTATTTTGTACAGTAGCTCCATTCAAAGCATCAGAAACCAGTCTGCAAAAACACATAGAGCAGAGATGGAACACTTTGCAGTGTCAGTTTCGTCAGTTACAAGTGCACAGAAAAAAATGAATAAAAGAGTGATACAAGAAGACAAAAGCAAGCAGTGGTCTAAGGGGATGTATTAGTTACTCCAGTGATATGTAAAAGGTGATTACTTGGGAATCAAGCATTCACTGCGATGGTAACGCTCATTGCTGATGCTGACCATGAGAATTCAGGGTCAACTGGATGGAATTCATTAAGAACTCATTTTCATTCCAAACTCTTTTCCACAGCCAACAGTAGCAACCTTTAAAGGAACTCTAGAGGAATAGATGAATGTTTTTAAAATCTCTGTAACTGTGCCAACTGGTTCTTCAGGGGCAAAAGGGTTCAACATGTAGGATTATCCAAGCAAAAGGGAATTGGGGCGGGGGGGGGGGGGGGGGGGGGGGCGCAGAATAATACCTGCTACACTGTGTTTCTGCATCTCTACTGCAGACAAGAGAAACGTGGAGATAAAAAATTACAGGAGAAAGAGAATAGGAATGTTTGACTGGCTGGACTGTGGATTCTGTAGATAGAACATCTTTATCATTCAGCGTCAAAAAAAGAAAAATTAGAGCTAATACATGTTGAAATAGAGTGGCACTCATACATCCAAATACTATTTCTTTAGTTAATCATAAACAACATGATTTTGTGCCATTCCACGTGGCAACTAAAACAATGGCCTGTAAAACTTATAAACTGTAGGTACATTTCTCAATATTGTCAATATAATCAATATTAAGTTGCTTTGAAACCAAGTGTAAGTGTGCTAAAATAGTGTAACCAACAGCAATATGTAACACTGTGATAGCATAGTCAAACACCATGTGTAAACACCATGTATTTACCTATGAAAGCAATGCTACCACCAAGGGGGTAAACAAAGACTTGTATAGCTGCACTTAAGCAGTGTTAAGAAGCAGCCCAAGTAACAAACTTTACAAGAGGAAAAAGCAGAGCAAGATAAGCACAAGTAACTGCAAACAGGCAGGACATCTTCTGAGCAAACAAGAAGGAAGAAGCAAAACCAGGTAAGCAGGTCAGAAGCAAACCAGATCCCCCTTTCTGAAGGGGCTGCAAGTAACACAACAGTATCAGGTGGGAAGAGTGAAAACATAGAAGGACAAACCCATGACTGTTTGGACTTCCCTTGTCAAAGAGCTCTCAAGCCTGATCACCTCAACCTCTGTGACTGAGGTCACCAAGGACGCAGCCATCAGCCCTGACCTCATGGCACCAGCTCCATGCTACTGCATGCGTACAGCTGATTTAGGATATCAGTGCTAAAGACAGTTTTGTGTATGCAGTGATAATGATTAATAATGTGTAACCACGACCATCAAGTGTGTTGTTACTCATTTCTGACTCCCTGATTGATAAATACATACATATTTAGTAGCAGCAATGCTTATTTTGAAATCAGAACTATGAATGCAGCGTAAATTGACAGGCCTGAGAAAGTGGTAATTAAAAGACTTCAGGTGCCTGTAGAAGTGAGGCTGAATGGTTGTAGCTTCAGTCACAGAATATATAGCCAGGACTGCAGGTGAATTTGCATGACTCTTACAGGGACCATTTGCTACAGGTTCACAGCTTTTGATTTCCATGTCAGCTAAAGAAATGCAAATTTTAACGTCTGTATGTCCTTCCTGAAAATAACAACTTGTCTTCCAAGTGCAGAACAGAAAGTGTACTGAGGGGTCCTTAGGTGAGTTATTATTCAGTCACTGTACAGGGTTTCTGGTTAATATAGGCATAGAATAATCTGTTTACTTTAAAAACCCCTTTATACCAACTGAGAGGTTAAAGTGGCAGCAGTATAAATGAGAGCTGGTTCATTCACATTCAAAAAGAAACCCCTGGAAAACCCTGTGACACTGGGCATGGGCTAGAGTGATCATCAAGAACAAATTGACAAATAAAAGTCCAAGAGTAGTATCTACTGGAGAGCTTCATTTAAATGAGTCAGTACTAACAGACTTCTCTCAGGCTTTTGGTCCGCTTTATTTCTCTTTTGCCCTGTGAGTAATGCCCCTGTCTTCTATATCAGGATCATTTTGCACCTACTGTATTTGAGTAAAATGGCTCACCAAATTTAGGGATTCTTGAAGCAGTCTCATTACATTTTACTTTGCAATCCTCCACTGTCTGTGCTATAATTCTGCATGGACTCACACTGGTTTCAGTTCTGAATATCATTGGTAATACATTTCTTTAAAACATAAATAACTGAAATTTGTAGATTCTGAGTAGCTAAATTTAGCTTTCTGGAAAACAAGCATCATAATACTCACCCAACTTTACAAAATCTTGTGAAACTTGTGGATATGAAATGATACAGAATAGTATTGCTAACTTGTTCAGAAACTGAGTATAAAGCTTGATGACATCACATGCAAATAAAAATGACAGTTCAGAGTTCAGACTCGCATCAGAGTGGCTACTGATCTTTTGAAAGCTCTCTAATTCTTCTAAMAAGGTAAATGTTTTTCTTTATAAACTATACTATCAGGCAAAAATTAGTCTTGTACAGAGCTATTTATCAGATAATCTCAATATACATGTCTAAATGGCCTGGAAACATAAGTCATTTGTTTCCACCCAGCTCACACAGCTAACAGAAGGGGGCACCCACCACTCTGTGTCTCTGGGTGCTGGACAGACAAACTCCTAGGGAGATCCATGAGAGCTCCATGGCTCTCAAGGGCCTCCTATGGAAAGGGGAGACAGAATGTTAACCTAAAATTGGAGGAGTACTCAACTTGGATGGCGCCAATCAATATGTTTTATCATTAAATCAGATGCCAGTTCAGGTTTCACCTTAATGTACCATGCTCCAAATGCTGGGGACAGGCCATCAACCTCCTGCATGGTCCATCTGCCCCTACTTCGGAGAGAAGACTGCTTAGAGAAGGGTGAGGTGGACAGTGGGTAGTAATTGCTTCAGTGATCTGACTCAAATCCCCTTTTATGCATGAGTTTACACCTGTAAAGTTTGTTCATGCAAACAGAAATGATGAATTACCTTCTCGAAAGAAATTGCCATCTCTTAGCTGCAATGCAATAACAGACAACATGCACATTGTTAGGCACCACAATTGCAAGGAATACCTTGAATCTCCATCAAATTAACACATTTTACTTCACAGCATGAGGAGACTATAAATGAACACACAGTCTACTATTGCCTCTCAGTGGCCAGGCAGTAGCTTCTGAAGGCACACTAAGGTGTTCATTTGGGATCACATATTTGAATATTCCACCCTGTGGGGTTTTGGAATATTTCATGATAAGTTACTTGTTAAACCTAAGTGACAGGCATTTAGCTGATGTAAATCAGCATAGCTTTATTAGCTGGGATTGAACTATAGCTATTTATATTCACTAAGCATCTGGACCAAAGGCAAAAATATATGCAAAGGGACTAAGAAAAATTTGACTGAAAATCCAATGTTAAATCCATCTTGCAAAACAGTGGTGAGAGCTAAAAAAACAGTTCAACCCATCTGGTACACAGAAAATAAGGCATTATACAGAAAGACTTTCTAAGAAGAGCAAAATCACTTACTAAATTATTGATTTGTTATGTTGAAGTAGGAATCCTTACTTTTAACCCAGGAAGCAATCATCTTTTCTAGAAAGCACTTCTACAGCTGAAATCAGATTTGCTGGTTTTCTCCAGGTAGCCTGAGCAGCTTTTAGGACATAAACCAGCCAGCAGAGAGGCATTTATGTCCGCTTTATATTGGCAGAGTGCCATCAACCCATGACTCTGGTCGAACTGATCATGTATCTCCTGACACATTATGGCAAAGATATATATAAAGCTACCTGCAGCGGTGGAAAGAACAACCATCCCACAGATGCTGGAAAGGATGAACAGGAAAAATTTGGCTTATAATTCATAGTTTATGGACACTGTCATCAGCAGTTGTGACCTTTTCATCTAGCACTAAATGTAAGTGGAAAGAACATAATTCTTCTGAGTGCAGTAACATATCAGCAATTTATCCCCATGATGTCAGTCCATAGCCTCACGCTTCCCAGACTTCAGCTGAGCAATGCATTGTTACAGCTTCCAGGTCAATGCTGAATCTTCCCATTGAACCTTTAATCAATAACTCTTGAACTATTTCTATTGCTACGTACTGGCCAGACTTAAAAAAAAAAAAAAATATTCTGGATTGATTTTAATCATCTTTGAGAGATTTTGTTGTTATGAATTATATACTTTAAAAGAAATTGTTTTGCTTCCTATATTCTATTTGTAAGTAAATGTCCTGGTAATCCCTACAGAGTGAGTTATGAGAAACATCAGTCATCAAGTGTAACTCTAATTGGCATGCTGGGGTGGGGGGTGTGGGAGCGGGGAAAGACAAATAGGAAACCGCCTGGATATTTAGAAATATGCCTAAACAGACTCTCAAATTACCTTACTACATTTTTTCAGAAGTTTTGATAAAATAAGTGGGCTATTTTGATATATTTTTGCTTTAAACTAAAGTCAACCCATCTAAACCATTAGCCCATGCTATGAAGACAAGCTAGTTCCAACTAAACATCTTAGACATATGAAGTTAGAAATTAATGCTGACACTCCATAGTTTACTTAAGTGCTTTCAAAAAAAAGAAGAGGAAGACTACCAAAAGAAACAATGTGCCTGTTTTGAAGCTGAATCCTGCTTTTCTGTGATTTACCTACGTTGTGTCCTTACTCCTCTGCAAGATTAGAAGATGTGTAAGAAGTTGTAAGATTGTTGAATTCCCCCATCTCTCAGCTTCTTAGCTGTGGAAATACAGAAGTGTGCTGATGGCTTAGCTCTAGAAAGCAAGGAAGCCTGAGAGAGGGCTGTCAGAAAGAGTATCCTCATTGTGTGTGATAAGCTTGTGCATAAAGATCCTGTATATGATACTTTTGCCCTCTTTTACTTACCTGCAAGAGTGACAACCAGAATGAATCAGTGCAGGTGTCAGTTATATTAACACAGTCCTCCTTTCCCTCCCTCTCTTTTTTCTTTCTCTTTTCGGACTGCATAAAGAGGAGGGTGTGGTGGGTTTTTTCCCAATTATTTTAATGATACTGCAACACTCACTGCCAAGGTGCCATTCTGTTGACACAAAACTTGCAGATCTAACCGAATTAAATACATGTGTTCATGACACTGTAGCTGTAGCTATATACTAGGCGGGCATCCCAGCACAGGTCAATACTAGTACAGTACCATTGTGAACAAGATAAATAAGATAGGTAAGATAAATAAGATAAATCAGTTGACTGAAGAATGACAATATGTGTCAATATTCCGCTTAAGTTTAACAAAAACTCACAAAAATGTAAAAAAGTGAATATAATATTTGTGTATCATTATTGCATAATCTTGGCCAGAAAGAAGTAAATATTCATTAGTTCCCTCAGTCCTATATTACTGAAGGGATCCGAATTTCTGTTTGTTGTGACCATCTATCCTTTAGAATACGTGGCCAGCCTTTCAGTAATATTTCATTTTATTTTTGCTAGTGAGATGGTTTTTTTAAAGTTCTAAAAATGAATTCAAATGAGTTTTCTAACCTGTATCACAAAAAAGTCACTAAAACACAGAGATCAATTATGGTTTTATTTATAACAGTACATTTCTGCTTATTTTTATGGTTAGCTCCAGTTGTAAAATCACATTAAAATTAAAAGACGCTCACTGTTAATGTCTTGCTGTTGTCTGATACTCTTTTAGTTAATACTTTTTTTTTTAATTTATTTTCAAGAAATTGGAGTAAAGGAATAAAAGTTAGAATATAAACAAACACAAATTTTCATTTCTGTGAATTATTACTTTCAAAATTTATTAAGAAGTATATTGATAATTGGGGATTTTCACAATCCATCTGTGATTTCAGATAGGAGGAAGAAAGATAAATTTAAGAGCTCTAATACTTAAATTTTTTAAAGACAGGCACTTTGAATCCTTTCTGATGTCTCAAACTGAGTACTCTCTGAACAAAAAACTGAGTATCTCCATTTGCTTTGACTAACCTCTATTGCTTTGGGAAAGTTGCTGAATAAAAGGTCAGTCTCGATTTGGTGGAAAATCAAGCAGGTGAAAGGCATGCTCAACTTACATTTTGCAGTAGGCAACAGACTGTAGGGCATAATTGCCAGTGAACAGTGATGTTATTCTGTTTATAAAATGAATCCTTATGAAGCAGTCAGTAATCCTCCAGTGCAGACTCTTGGGTTGCCCACACTGTATGATATTTCAGGGCGAGGTATGTAATCATTATGGTCCAGAACACAATCCTTCCAGCTCTCCTTGCAATTTTGACCTCCTTTTGTGGTTGAAATTATTTACCTGAAAGGCTTTCAGAGTCACACATGGCTTTTTAAATTTGTTGTTGGGCTGCAAGGCTTCCCTTCCCTCCTCTCACACAGCAAAATTTAAAAACCTCTGTAGGATAAAAGAAATAAATATCTTTTACCTGGATCGTACAGATTGGCTGCGTTCCAGGAGTTTTTAATGGGATTTGCTGTCTCTAGCACTGTCTGCATTTGAACTGGCCTCAGAGTAAAGGATGTTGTCTTAAAAACATTGGTGAACGTAAATTGTTGAGACTATGTGGGAAAGGGGCAAATAATGCACTAAAGAGAGGGTCTAGTTTCAACTTATATGTCTTTATAAATATATATATATATAAAAGCTACCTTGAACTTCTTAGACTCCTGTACCAAAACTCTGACATCTTCCTTAGTTATTCTATATTAAAAGCACGTGGTTATATGTTATAAAATCACTGCTTTAAATTTTGTGCATTTCACAGAACAATTAATTTACATTATAGGTTGTAAAACCTGTGAAGTATGTCTGTGTATTAAACAATGATAACCAAAAGAATCAGTGATGACTCAAATGCCACAGAAATTGGAATATGACACAAATACACAAAATATTTTTTCAGCTTTTTTATGCACAAACAAGCTTTGCTAATTTGTACTTAACGGTTGGCTTAGAGAACACCTATTTGATCAATTTCGATAGATCTTCAACTCCCAGGCAAGTTCTATAGAAGTTTGGAAAAATGTTTATGTTTTGCCAATGTCAGACAGGGTAAAAAAAAATCTCACAACAGTTATAGGGGAAGAATGAAAAGGCTGATAAGAATTAAACAGGTATACACAAGTTGCACAAATTTAAAGACATAGATTTTGACAAAGAAATAAGATTTTGGTTTTTTTGGTGTATTGTATGTTTAACTGAGAAAGAGAATTCTGCAGATATAAAGAAATAAGATTTGTCTACAAGAAGCCACTGTGGTAACTATAGATTATGCACACATTATTAGGCTATTTTTAAACTAGCTAGCTTGGTTATTGCTGCTGCAGTGAGATGCTCTGAGGGATATGTACACTGGATACCTACTTATATTCTGAATCTCTGATTATCCAGGGCTCCACTGCACACTAAATATATGTGAGAAATGTCCTTCTTGCCTCAGCAAGAATAAACTTCCCGTCCCTTTCCATGCCCATTTTTTTATATATGTCTTAAACAAAACAATCCATTAGTGTCAATAATGGTGATTAGTACATTAGAAACAACAGAAAATCTGCTGAAACAGGAGGAGTAACAACATCATGGACTTTTGCCAGTTTCATATGGATTTGAGTCATTGTCAAAAAGATTTTGCTGCTCATTATAAGCTCCTAAGCAATGTACATTTTACAACTAAATGATAGGTCTCAGATACTTAACTCTTTTCATAAACTACTAGATAAAATTTTCAGAGTTTATACTTGTAGTTTAAAGACAGGTTTTCTTCTGTAATAGAAAGAACTTTGTTCTTCTCTAAGAATATTTTTTCCCATTCTCTGATCTTATGGTATCATGACACGGGACTTGCCTTCCATCTAACCATAGAGAAAGAAAGTGTGTCTATGAATTCACTGATGGACTATGACACTCAAGGCTACAATGTTGTCTTCAAATTGAAGGAATATTTGAGCTTCTGTAATATGCAGTTAAACTCTCTTCTAGCAATTGGCCCGTGGGAGGATACAATCTGCTCTATGCGGCATTGTCAGTGATCCACTTCTTTAGCTCTGTCTGATTGCTGCCTGTGATCCATATCAATTGCACAGGAAATGATGTGATTAATCCTATATATCTTTGTTTGGAACTCACAGTTACTATTTAATGTAATTACTTCCCCACTGTGGTTTTGTTTGAAAATGAGTGTTTGCTTGTTTTATTTATTTATTTTAATTTCAAGTCTTTCTGATGTGGTGTGCATGCTGGAAGCATCTACAAGAAATAATTTCTATCCAACATTTTCTTTTTTCTCAAGATTTAGAAATTTTTGTTCCCCCCTTACTTTCAGTTGCACAGTTGTTAAGAGCCCCTTTGTTGGACTACAGTGGATTTATTTTCCACTCTGTATTTGTATCATACTGTACCATATAAAATATATAACTGGTTGCATGGCTCAGCTATATCAGCTATTGGAGAAGACAGTTAACCAAGGCAGATTTTTAATTCCCACATTTCTTTTTTTTTCAAGGTTATGTTTGGGATCTTATTAAAGATCCTGTTAAAACAGCAACAATAAAGAGCAGGAAATACTTTCAGAATTAAAAAGCAAAAAGATCTCCTGATCCCTTCTGCCACTTTAGTACCACCTTAGTGAGAAATTTACTCTGGTTATGGATGCTTGTTTTAAAAACAGCCACTCCTATTTGTTTTCTATATAATACACTTTGTTCTTTAATATTCTTAGTGTTGTGTCATGGTTTAACCCTACCTAGCAACTAAGCACCACACAGCTGCTCGCTTATCCCCTGCAGCAGGATGGGGGGAGAGAATCAGAAGGGTGAAAGTGAGAAAACTCGTGGGTTGAGATAAAAACAGTTTAATAATTTAAATAGAATATAATAATAATAATAGCAAAACCAACAACAACAACAATAACCATAACAATAATAATAATAAATTGTAAGGAAAAGGAAAATAACAGAGAGAAAAAAAAAACCAAGAAAGACAAGTGATGCAAATGAAAACAATTGCTCACCACCAACTGACATATGCCCAGCCAGTCCCCAAGCAGTGGCCCCCTGCCAACTTTCCCTCTAGTTTATTGCTGAGCATGACGTTGTATGGTATGGAATATCCCTTTGGTCAGTTGGGGTCAGCTGTCCCAGCAATAATGAAAACATCCATGTGTTATCAACACTGTTTTCAGCACAAAAATAAAACATAGCCCATACTAGCTACTATGAAGTAGCTAGCTACTAACTGTCCCAGCAAAAACCAGCACGTTGTCTTCATTCTTGGTAGCAATGGTAGGAAAAATGGTAAAATAAGATTTCTTCCCCCTCGCCCTTCTTTCTGTGAGGATTCAAAACAAAGAACAGATTCTGTATTAGCCGCAATTTGCTACGTCATCAAATACTATCACATACTATACTTTATTAATTTTATTTTATTAATTTATTTTATGACTACCTACTAGTACTTTGAGAGTTTTATGATTAATTAATAACAAAATGCATGACTGAATTTTGATCTGTCTGTTTTTTCAAGATATTCAGATAACTTTTCTACTAAATATTTTTATATAAATATACCACTGCAGTTAATAAGAAGATTACACACTTGATTCATCTCTTAAACTAAAAAAAGTTAAATGGATCTGCAACAGCTTACCTCAAAGAAACCCATCCAATGATATTTGCTTTCAGTGCAATTCAGAAAAGCATTTTTCAAGCATGTACTATTCTTTAGTCACACATCTAAACCCCATTAAAATGAATGACACAATTAAATGCTAGCTTAGGTAGGAAATTACTTAACTGTGTATTTCATTGTTTTCTCAGTGAGGTCGTATTTGATGCAAAACAGCATTTTATGTTATTTTGATTAAACAAGCTACTCTTTGAGATTCCTATACCATATTGCTTGCTTTAGGAGAAGACAAATACACCTAAAACCCACTGAAATCAGTGGAAGTTAGATGAAGAAAATCTGTGAGGACATTGCACTTAATATTACCAAATTTAATTACTAACACACTTAGCTTTCATGTACTCCACAGGCTTTAATTGAAATATACTGCACTTAGTTGCTAATTGTTGCAAAATAAACTCTGTGTTTCTTAAGCTTGTCATGTGTATATTTATATAAATACATGTTTGCATGTAATATTTACTTTGCATATAATTGAATATTTCAAGAGGGAAAATCAGCTAGACCACATTCTTCTGAACCCAACCCACAGTTTGGCCTGTCACCATGTTTGCTTTGTAGCTGACATTTCACTTTGCCTTAAATATGCTGCAATGATAAGATTTTGCAAGGCTAAATACTAAAAAACCTGAGGAGAAGTAACAAGTGCTGTTGATGCTGTTTAAGTATGTGCTCCTATAGGTTTATATGTAGGTTAAGGCAGGGCTGGAGAACTCAGCAGGACCCTGCAATGGGAAGAACAGTAAGGAAGGATGTTGCAGACTGCAGTGTCAATTTAACTTTTCAATGGCTCAACCCAGAAAGGAGCAAAAAAATAAAAAAAGTTGTCCTGTCAGTCAATATCTATTTCCATATACCAGTGTAAGTTTTCATTCCATTTTTAAGAGCCTCATGTCCAGCTATTCAACTATTGAACAATTTGTTTTGTAGAAGGAAATTCTGTCAACAGGCTTCCTTAAAGATTGACCTGAGGAGGACACATGCTTTAAGTAGCTCATTCAGATGCAGATCTGCATTTCATTCCTGCCTGTTTCAGAACTTTCCATGTGACTTTGGGAGTTTATTTTATTTTCTCCAATCTGAGCTTCCTCGGTTGTAAAATAGGTTAATAACACTTACTAGCCCTGGTTTTGTTTTATAGAATGTGAGTTCTTTAGGGCATAGACCAACTTTGTACATTTGCATAGCACGTAACAGAATCTTGGCAAAGGTCTTCAAATGCTATTAAAGTGCATAAAATAATAAAAAGTACATTATCTTTAATTGGTTTTACTTTATGTCCTCCTAAATTCAAAGCAATAAGTTTAGGTGAGGAGCAGTATAAAATATGATACCATTAACATTGTATCACAACTTCTGACACTACTTTATTCCTTGCACATAAAACCTGCAGAAGACAACTGTTAACAAAGAAATCTCTGGAAGGACTCTTCCCTCTTGAGGGACAGCAGTGATGGGTATTCTTCAGGCTCCACCTTTCTCCCAGCTGGTCAGAGGATTTTCTCTAACCTGAATGGCAGGTTGGGTGAGGTTCTCCAGGGTAGAAGTCCAGCCCTCACAGGAGGTTTTGCTAATACAGTAGCAAAACAAATCTCTCTGACAGTGATTTAAAAAAAAAAAAAAAATTAAAAATGCTGGTTAGTGTAATATCTGTTTATCTGGGTGTCACTATGCAGTATGTCTTTCTGTTCTCAGAGAAGGTTCAGATGGAAAAGCTTTCCTTGGGGTATTACACCAAAATAAATATTGGTAGTACACCAATGTAAATCTTCCTTGCTTTTAGAAGTACCTACTTTCTACCATAACAGCTATAGCAAAGAGATCGCTTTTTATCAGAAGTCTTTCTTGCTAAGCCTGAAATCTGTAAGAATCTGAAGTAGCAATGAACCTGAAACTAGAAAGTAATTCCTTCATAATGCAGTAACTGAGCGATTAGCAGCACAGACAGAATTGATGAACTGGTTAGGAACAATTTGTGTTTGCCTTCTCTCTTGAATTACTAAACCGAATGAGAAGTGCAAGGAAGAAAAAGCAAGATAAAATAGAAATCATCTACACTGTTTGAACTAATTTTGTAATTCCCTTCAGAGCAACCAGAAATGTAGCCACTGAATACAATTTGCACAGTTTTTTTAATAAATCATGTAATCTTTCACGTATTCTGTACAGGAATGTAGAATATGAGTGAGATTGAGGTGCTGTATTCTGATATGGAAAAATGGGGAAAAAAGAGGAAAGAAGATTAAAACAGAACTTTAATTGCCAATTAAGTTAGAAAATAAAATAAAGCAAACCCACACTAGTTAGTTTTCTTATACTAGTGATTACTGGCCAGTAAAATTTTATAACCTGAAGGAGATTTTTTAATTCAGTACATCCAGTTTCTTCCCCTTGGCTGTGCTTTTCCTTCTATTCCAATGCCAGAAGGTTGTAGGTGGCCATTATGTATTACAATCACAGAAATTATTCCTATCACATAATTACTGAACTGCCCTAAGCACAGATGTACTTTAATGAGCCTTCGGGGAAGTGGATTTAACTTTCTTCTGGTTCTGACTGGCTAAAAACCGTTCAGGCACTGCTTGCAGAATCACTGCTTGCACATGGATCATATCTTCTGCCAGTCCTTGCTTCTGCTCTTTAGACTTTGATAACCACAGCTATTTCTTCCTTCTGAAGCTTTTTAAAAATCTTAATTTTCCTTATTTAATTTACTGATGCATTTGACAGAAATTCAAAGGCAAAAATATCCTGCTTTGGAAACACTGTCTGGGAGCTGCAGACTGGCTTTCCTGGATGAAGTGGACTACCCAAATTTCTCAAGGCAAATACTGCTTGTTTAGCTTTTTGTGAAAAGAATTGCTACTTTGTGGAGTCTGTGTACCAGTGCATTATGGTAGAAATGCTCTGCCTGTGGAATCAGGCTATAGATTAAATGGGATCAGCAAATATTAGTTTAGTAAGGAATCATGGCAACATTTTAAAATCTTTAACTTTTAAATGTTTTCATTTAAAGGACTGTAGGTCTTCTGACCCCAGCCTGCTCCTGCATTCATCTATATATCCTCCATGAGAAAAATCTTCCCGTGGTTAAATTACCCATGCTACTTAAGACGCTCCTCTCCTTGGCGTTTTAAACAGGAAGGATAAATCTAACATATCATCCTGATTTTGTTTTTTGGTTACCCATAAAAGTGGGCAATTAATTAATTAATTAGAACCTTTGCTACTTCCTAGAACCATAGGAGAATATACATACAGGTTTGTATATATCTGTATTTTCCAGTAGATACGTACATTCTCCAAGCTATAAAATACATTAGTTCAAAGAAGCCAGATGAATAATTGCTATCAGAATATTGTACTGAGAATCTTGTAGTGCTTTACCCAAAGGATATTAATAAGTTTATGTCACTGACAAAGAAAAAAGTCTGGCAGGTCATCTTATGAGGTTCTTAGAAAGACAAAATTTGTAATATAAATGCCAGACCACAGTAGTTAAAAATAATTTATCCAAAATTACCCAAAAATCGTATCTTTTGCTTAGAAATTAATCAGAGGAGGAATTATTTTTTATTTGCCTCTGGCCTTTTCATTCTTTAAGATTCATGTTTACAAGCTTTACATTGCAACTTTGCTAGAAAAAGATTAAAAAGGAAAGCTGATGTTTTTTATATAGCTATTTGATTCTAACTACCAAGTCTAAAAGAAGAAATATTTCTAGACTCCCAAAGTGGCTAAAAGAACTGCAAGACTGTGAAAATTCAATTTAGTTAACACCACCAACAAAAAATAATTTTTTCATCTTTTAGCTGAATCCCAGGCTGGTAGAGCAATCTTCCAATTCCAGTTCCAAATTTCCGGACTTAAACTGTTGTACAAGGTTGGTCACAATGTCACATACTAGATTATCATAACAACATTACTGATATACTTTTATTCCTCTCCTTTTTTTTTTTCTTTTTTTAATGAAGATGACAAATTTTGAGGCAAGTCATACTGCAAATGGATGCCCATCTGTCTTTTGTACATCCATCTTAGAACAAGTGTAACAAGGTCATTAGTGCATCCAACCTAGAGGAAGAATAGCAAAGCCTGACCCTGCTTGCCTTCCACTGTTGATGATAATGTCCCACAGACAAGAACTGAGAGGAACTTCAAATCAAAAAACTCATTAAGGTAGGAACCACCAGAGTAAGGTATTTAGTGGAACARTTTATGACCTATTTATCAGGAAAAGGTTGCATTTAGAATGTATCGGTAGGTTAAACGTTATCATGAAAAGATCAACATGAAAACTTAGTGTAAGAGTATATCCCTTTCAACATTACTAATACTAGCTATGTCTTTAAGCACAAAGTGGGTTTTGGAGGATCATTTTTAGTTTTGGTGGTGATACAAATAATCCATATTCTCTTGCAGGACCAGGAAAAGACAGATAAAATAAACTGTTATTTGACTGCCAGCGTGCAAAACAATGATTCTGACTTTAGTAGTCTTAGAGTAAAGAACAAGAAAATAAAAGTAGACAGTAATCTGTTTTTGAAAGTCCACTTAAAAATCTCAGAGCCACAGAACATGATCAAATGGTAGATAACAAGTAGTATTTTACTGTTTTCTGAGAAATAGAAGTGTAAGTCAGTATTTGTTAGGTAAACACAGTTTAAGCGTGTTCAGATTCTACACTGATGTCATAAATGAGTTGTCAATGCTACCATAAATGAAGCCTTATAAATTAAATATATATAAATTGTCCCATTCCAATAATGAATCTCCCATACTTTCCATAACTTTATCAAATTTGACATCTTCAGCAGCCATTTATTAATTTGCCAAATGTTATCAATGAGACAATGCTCTAAAAATTTCAGTGTGAACTCATATTCCTGCTGGTAGAATTTATTTACATAGTGATGTTATTAGAGCACACAGAAACATAGCTTACTCTTGTACAGGAGAATTTTGTGGGATCAACTGATAATAAAAGTCTACAAACATAGTAGAGGAGTACTGTAGCTAGTGTAATTGAAGACATTATCTAAAAAAAACATATTTTGGGTCCAACCTTGCAGTTAGGTCTGGTGTATCATGACCAGTAATGATAGAGATCTGCTACTATTGCCAGGCGAAGCTTTGAAAAGTAAGGCTTTTATAATATACTTTCTCACATGTACACAGAATCTGTAGGGTTTGGTGTAACTAGAAAAAAGTCTGCTGTAATAACGGTGACTGATTCTTAGCCTATAAACCATTCAAACATTTTGAAATGGATCACCACAACAAGAACAAATCAACAAAATGAAAGCAGTACTAAAGTGTTACTTAGCAAACAAAAGGGTGGCAGAATTTAAAGCTCATGGAGTGACACTGCAAAATCCTATTTTGGTGGTCAGTTAATCATACTGAGTGATACATCCAACATTAGTGTGACTATTCCGGAAGTCCAGTGCTGTCAGGGTTTGCTCATGTAGAACTACTGTCTCAGACACACAAACTGTATTGCCAATCTTTATTTATGGTATAGGTACAGATATTAGCTGTAGAAACTAGGTGTGCAATTATTAGATAAACAAGTACAAATTTTTTTGATAAAGACCACTGTCTCTCTACCACCTTTACACTACACCTTGAAAGCAACACTTTCACTGAGATAGGAGATAATCAATGTAGCCACTTTAGCATTGATAAAAGTCCAAGAAGTCRCTGATCTGTGAAATACTTACTGAAATACTGATGAAGGACAGACTGAAGACATAATCACAACCAAGTTAATATTCTGTGATTTCATATGAAATTACAAAAACCTCTCAGTAGACATGGAAAAACCTAGAAATGTTTCCATGTTAGCTACATTCCTTCTAAAAATCATTCCCTCTGTCCTCTTGTGTACCAAAGGAACTTTCTTGTCACACAGGCAAGGCAGAACCACTGCCTGGAGGCCACTTTCAGAAGTGAAAGCAGAGGTTTATTTTGCTTTTGTAGCAGATAATAAATTCCAGTTCTGTTTTAATTTTTCTTGCTTGTGAACTAGCACTGTGAATGAAGCAAGGTCATGAGGATATCAAGGTCTTTTACTCATATGTAAATTAATGGATACTAATTCCAAGTGCTTCCAAATGTCTTTAAGAACAATTAATAAGCAGCTAATAAACAATGTTTGTATCTATGAAAGGACATTTCCTTATGGTAGTCTTCTGCTTATTTAAAACACTAAAGGGTGTAACATGATCCTGGTCAACAACAAGTTTTTGTTCTTGAGTATGTGTCTGTGTGTGCATCTGCCCATCCTATGGAATTCTAAAAGTCACTTAGACTTAAGTGGGATGGGGGAGAGAGTCAGGAGAGTAAAAGTGAGAAAACTCGTGGGCTGAGATAAGAACAGTTTAATACTTGAAATAAAATAAAGTAAAATAGTAGTAGTAGTAATAATAATAATAATAATAAAAGAATATAAAAAATGAGTGATGCACAATGCAATTTCTCACCACCTGCCGACGGATGCCCAGCCAGTCCCTGAGCAGCGATCGTTGCCCCCCAGCCAACTCCCCCAGGTTTATATGCTGAGCATGATGTCATATGGGATGGAATACCCCGTTGGCCAGTTGGGTTAGCTGTCCTGGCTATGCTCCCTCCCAGCTTCTTGTGCATCTGGCAGAGCACGGGAAGCTGAAAAGTCCTTGACTAGTGTAAACACTACATAGCAACAACTAAAACATCAGTGTGTTATCAACATTCTTCTCATACTAAATCCAAAACACAGCACTATACCAGCTACTAGGAAGAAAATTAACTCTATCCCAGCAGAAACAAGGACACAGGAAGTTTGTTCCTTTGTAAACATAATTCTACAAAATCTACTGTTATGGAGGTGATAGAAAAACGGGTCAACTGTTGATGGATTCTTCCAGTGTAGGAACTAGGGACCACTGATGGAAATAGTGTCAGCCAAGCAAAAAACAACAACCAGATAAGGTGATCCTTGTCAAAAGAGGGTGTAGATGCAAAATTTTTACATGGGTTCAAAGGGAAACTGGGAAAGGACTTAGAATTGAAACTAGATTTAACTCAGGAGGTCCCTATGTTAAAAGTAGAAAAAACAAGGAAAATGTTTTTGAGAGGTACACACACCTGCTCTGCATAGGTTTAACGTCAAAGACGGGCCATTGTCTAAAGGGACCATTGACCTGAACCAAGGTGGCTGTTCTTTTGTCCTCGAGTGAAATTATAAAAATATGCCCTAAGGCTTCAGCATCCCCTGAGGAGTTCATCTTCTCCTGAACATCAAAGAAGGTGATCTAAAGGATTGTACCTAGAGGATTCTGAATCATCCATTTCATTCCTCCCTTTGAGCAAAAGCACTGCAATACTAGCACCAGCATAGTGAATACCCATTGTTAAGTCAAAATTATTTTTCGTGGCTTCTGTATTTATTTTTTGTTTTTACCAGACATGCCTTATACAACTGAAACATGCAGGAAAGCTAAAGTAATCTTACAGAGATGGAACATGCATGAACTGGTCTGCCGATGAAATGCGTATCACCATGTCGTATTCAAATCGACATTTCAACCTGGAGTTTGCACTCTGAATGTCACAAACTTTTGACATCTCAGATGCTGTGCACTCATACAGGTTTAATTTTTAAACTCCTGTACTGTATATTTTTAGTCTTAATCAAAATCAGAGCACTTTCAGGGCTGCAGCCAAGTAGAGGGATAGCTTGTGAAAGTGAGCATGCATGTACATCAGAGGGAGCATGCTCTTGCCAAGTCACAAACCTTGTGTAGGTCAACCTCTAAAGTCTCTTTTCTTCTTAAAACTTCCTGGTTGACTTTGATGTTCTATTTCTATCAGAATAATAGCACAGAATGATATAAATAAAAGAAACTAGGTCATTAACAAATCAGCTACTCATGTATCAGGTTCAAGACCAATTTGTACCAAGCGAGAGCTGTGGTACTTACAAACTCCTCCTTCCTGCAAACTACAATCATCCCTTCAGGTTTCATGTACATGATGACATTAGTGGTGAGTCATGAAGTTAATAAGCAAATGGAAAAACAGCAGAGATTGTTATACACTATTAAAACAGTTATGATTTTTCTTGAGAGGTATGATACAGTCAATTGTGCCTTACTCTTCCCTGAATGTTACCTTTTCCAGACTCAAATTTCTATTGTAGATTACACTATAGTCTGGATTCCATTAAGAAACTACATGATAGCTTTTTAATATAGTTATATAGACTCAAAAAACCATCCTGACAGCCTGACAAAGATATCAGGATGAATTTTCCCTTCCTAGGTTGCCCCATGCAAAGCAAGAACATCCTTTGCAAGCAACTGATATTTTGTAATTCCATTAAGCTTAAAAAACTTCTGTATATGCTTCAGGCTGTTTACATATTACTGTTTTATAACCTGCTGGTCTTCACAGAAATTTCTTGCAAGAACTGAAAAATCTTCTCCCTTTATTTACTCATCAGGATGTTACTGCTGCAGGTGGGAGCAGGAATGAAAGGAGGAGACCACACATCTGCAGCAAATATTCATAGGAAATAACCTTCCATTAGGTAGGCACACACAGACATTGCTATTGACTACAGCATGCCTGTGTTCTTCCAAACTGTAATATTGCCAAGTTATTTAATGCTGTACTGGTACATTTAAAAAGAAAAAACAACAAAAAAAAAAAAACAAAAAACAACAAAAAAAAAACCAGAAAGACAAGAATTAAAAGACGGAAATCTGTCCAAGAAATCAGTGTTAACTTCCTGACCTGGCTTTAAATTCAGGCAAGGCCCTCAGAATATTTAATAACCTAGTCTCAAGAGTTAATTTGTTTTGAACCCAAGATCTCTATGGCTTATGTCAAGATGTTTACTCTGATAAATTTTTGTTTCCAAGACAAATATAAATATTATGACATTTAGCCCACATCTCTAATTTAAGTACTAGATTGGTTAAACAAAACAATTTCTGACTATATATTTTCTGCACCCAAAGAGATAGATAAATGAGGAAACACATGCCTGAGTGATTAGCTATCTATTTCATGAGATTTTTTTATTTAAGGGCAACACAGAAAGGACCTGTGGAAGATGTTATAGTCCAGGAGATTATTCAGCTGACCTTGCATTGATTGAGGTCAACCATTTCCACACATCATGGACCAGTCCTTGTGTGTTCACACAAATATTATTTTCAAAGAGAAATACTATATGATACTCRGGTGTGTTTCAAGTCTAGACAACGTCTATATGTGAAGGTTCCTACATCTCTTAGGCACCCTTAAAATATTGACTAGATATTGCACAGTGTGCAACAATAGTAGCTAGCACATAACCACTGCACTGTTTGCTTGACAAAATAATGGCCTGGAGCACCAATAGACTGTTGCTCTTAATGTTTAAAGTTCTGTAATTGCTGAGGTCACACACAGAATTGCAGCACTTTTACACATTACGGAGAGGTATATGAACACACAGACAGATGGTCCTGCCTAGAGAATTATACTCTCCTCAAATCCTGAACATCAGTAAGCATGTTGTTTTATTCAGAAACACGAGAGGAAATAATGGACAAACTTTTTTGTGCCTGGAAGATGCAGGCGGAATTTATAAAACACATCTAAATAAGCAGTGTAGCCAATTCCCAAGATTTTCAAATTAGTTATTTATTTTTTCTGCAGCATCTAATGCTGGTGATTGATAGATACTAAGTTACAGAACTCATGTTTTGATCCAGTTTAGCTTTTTCTTTATTTTGACAATTATTTTCCTTGAAAATTTCATAAACTCTCTCAGAAAGAGGAGCACTTTTAACAGGAACACACTCTGACTTAATTCTTTTTAAGAAGACAGTGGCAAAACCTCGTTTGCTTGGACTTAATGAACTGCAGCAGCACCCACACGTATGTATAACATGACATCATGAGTACTTGCAACTATTACTTTCAGTGACACTTAGGCTGTAGGAGCCTACCATGCTTTTGAAAAACTTCACTTGGGCACTTCAGTCATTTAAGGACTTCAGAAAAATTATCTCCTGCCTTAATATGACAGGCAGGCATAGAGAGATACCAAGAGTTTCAATGAGGTGATCAAAATCAATTAGCAGATAAGTGGCAAAGCAAAAATCCCAGGCATCCTCATTCAGAATACCAACCCTCTAAATACCAACACATTGATCCCAGCAGCAAAAATGATGTTAATTAGTGGCTTTTAAGCTTAAAAAAAAATGAAGTAAAAGGTAAGGTAACAAAGGAAGAGAGACGGGATGGGCATTTATCATTTGCAAGCTGCATCTTCAGATCATGAAAAACACACATCAAACAGCTACTCAGCAGACTTTGACATCCATTGAAATTATTTTCAGTACTTTAATGTTGCTTCCAGGAACTGCCATCACCTGAGAGTGACTGTGCTAAAAGTTTTATTTATAATATTTAAAACTACTCATTATGGACTGACAAAGATAATACTCATGAAATGCTCTCAGTACTTTCCATGGTGTATCATGTATCATCTGAATACTTTTGTTACCTGAAAGCTTCTATATCTTCTAAAAAAATCAATGTATTCACCTGAAAAATTATATTCTCTTAAAGTTTTTAACCTGTGTGTGTAGCTGTGACAAATATTAACTTTGTTCTTTCTTTGAGCAGGAGTCACTTGGGAACATTCACACAGCATTTGCAATTCCAAGAGCATTAAAACTGACTTGACATCCTCTGAAGGCCCTGAGAGTATGGTCACATAACACAGGCAAATCAAATACAAGAGAAACAGTTGTTGTCTTAACCTAGAAATCAAATAGCATCCTGCTGTTACACCAAAGGGTTTCATTGACACATGCTAGTTCCCCAAATTCTCCCATTTCTTTCCAAAGCACCTAGACCGGTACATGTCCTGACACTCACTAGCACTCCATGGATGGAGACTGCTGTTGGGGACTTGTTGCAAAAATTGAGACATGGTGAGACAGCTTGCAAAACTAGGGAGAGCAGTGGATGGGTAAAAGCTCTTCAGTATAGGTGGGCAGGGAGGAAGAGGAGGACCGGGTGGTCCTTACTGTGATAGAGCCGCTCAGACACCTGGGGCTTCTCTATGGGACAGGGGACAGGGTGTGAGAGCTGGAGTTCAGGGTCAGAGGATGTGACAGTGAGACAGATGACACCATGGTGGGAGCCCGTTACCAACCACTGGGTCAGGGACGGGTAGTAGACCAACTTCAACAACCTGAATAAGTCTCTGGGTCAATGACACCGGCTCTCTTGGAGGTTTCACTTTCCTGACATCTTCTGGTTGGGCATTGTGGTGGGATACAAGCTGTCAAGGAGATTTCTGGGGGATGTTGGGGATAACTGCTTAGTACACGTGCTGGACATGCCAACCAGCTGACACACAGCTGTCCACTAAGAAGGAGGAACAGGACAGTAGGTAACAATCACTGGCACTGTGGCTGCAGTGACCATGAAATAGAGGCATGCGAGATCCCGCAGAGAGTGAGGGATGTGAGTGGCAGAGCACAGACCTGGGACTTAAGGCAAGCAGATTTTGGCTTACTCAGGGATTGGGTAGGTGGGATCCCAAGAGAAGTAGATCTGAAGGACCAGAGAGCTTGGGGTAGCTGGCAGGGCTTTAAGGGTAATGTTCTCCAAGGGCGAGAGAAGGCCATTCCCATACTCAGACTGACACATCAGGAGACCAGCATGGCTAAGTGGGGAATTCACAGAGCTCCAACACAAAAAAAGCAGCACACAGGAGGTGGAAGCTGGGGGAGGTGACAAAAGAGAAACTTAGAAATGGCTGGGATTACAGGACTGGTGTTAGGGAAGGCAAAGCCTAACTAGAGTTGAGATTGGCAAGGGAGTTCAAGGGCAAAGGGAAGAGATCTTATGGCTAAACTAAAGGTAAAAAGCTGAACAGGGAAAACATAAGGTGATTTGAGACAATGGACTCAGCTAATTCTAAGGTGAACCTTCTTTGCCTTGGTTTTCACCAGCAAGTTCTCACAGGCTTCTGTGTGTAGAGACTGGGACCCCATATAATTCAGGCAAGGGCAGTGTGCAGTCCTACTCTGAGCAAGCAGAGCCCCAGCAGTAATGCCGGTGAGGCCTGGGGCAGCTCTGGAGAGAAGGCTGCCCTGGCAGGCAGTGAGCTGAGCAGGGCCAGAGTGATTGGAGGTAAGGAAAAGCTTTTCCCCGTAAGAATGGTGAAGCAATGTAGCAGGAGCCTAGAAAGGCTGCATGGCTGCATGACTGTCTTATAAATAGATGTCCAATTGTGATAGATTTTGGAATAATTCTTGTGAAAGTATACCACTGCTATGTATTATTCGGAGATATTCCAGGATGTTTATGAACTTAAATATAGAATCATAGAATCATAGAATAGTTTACGTTGGAAGGGACATTTAAAGGTCATCTAGTCCAACACCCTGCCATGGGCAGGGACATCTTCGACTAGATCAGGTTGCTCAGAGCCTCGTCCAACCTGACCTTGAATGTTTCCAGGGATGGGGCACCTATCACCTCTCTGGGCAACCTGTGCCAGTGTTTCACCACTCTCAGCGTAAAAAATGTCTTCCTTATATCTAGTCTAAATCTACCCTCTTTTAGTTTAAAACCATTACCCCTTGTCCTATCACTACAGACCCTACTAAAATGTCTGTCCCCATCTTTCTTGTAAGTCCCCTTTCAGTATTGAAAGGCCACAATAAGGTCTCCCTGAAGCCTTCTCTTCTCCAGGCTGAACAACCCCAACTCTCTCAGCCTTTCTTCACAGGAAAGGCGTTCCATCCCCCTGATCATTTTTGTGGCCCTCCTCTGGACCTGCTCCAACAGGTCCATGTCTTTCTTGTACTAAGGACTCCAGAGCTGGACGCAGTACTGCAGGTGGGGTCTCACCAGAGCAGAGCAGTGGGGCAGAATCACCTCCCTCAACCCGCTGGCCACACTTCTTTTGATGCAGCCCAGGATAAGGTTGGCTTTCTGGGGTGCAAGCACACATTGTCAGCTCATGTCCAGTTTTTCATCCACCATAAATATGAGACCTGTGAGGTCGGAAGTTCTGCAAATTATCCCAGCATATGAGCAAATAAAATGCTTAAGAATGTATTTAATGATCAGATGTTTTCCTGAAAACCATGTGCTTAGATAACTTCTTGAATGAATGTCTCGGTGCAATCAAATTCCCTTCTGTCTCTGTTGCCATAAACATCCTCAAAGAATTAATATCCCGTGGAAATTTTAGAAGTTTTTGCACCCATGAATCACATTTCAAGCTGCATCTAGATGATTTTATTCATGGAAAACTACACTTTTACCTTCCACAAGCGCTGCTGATGAAGTATTGCTCACAGTGTTAGAAGCTTAAGATGTTCAGCTGTGCGTGTGCATGTGTGTTTGTTCATGTTTTCTCCTGATTGCAAGAAAAAGAGAAGTAGAAAAAGTGGTCTGTTTAAATTCTGGGAAAATGCTTAAGACAAAAAGAGGAAAGAATCACAGAATCATAGAATCATAGAATCATAGAATCATAAAGGTTGGAAAAGACCTTTAAGATCATCGAGTCCAACCGTCAACCCAACACCACCATGCCCACTAAACCATGTCCCTAAGTGCCTCATCTACATGTCTTTTAAATACTTCCAGGGATGGGGACTCAACCACTTCCCTGGGCAGCCTGGTCCAATGTTTAACCACTCTTTCAGTAAAGAGATTTTTCCTAATGTCCAATCTAAACCTCCCCTGGCGCAACTTGAGGCCATTTCCTCTCGTCCTATCACTAGTTACTTGGGAGAAGAGACCCACACCCACCTCACTGCAACCTCCTTTCAGGCAGTTGTAGAGGGCGATAAGGTCTCCCCTCAGCCTCCTCTTCTCCAGGCTAAACAGTCCCAGTTCCCTCAGCCACTCTTCGTAAGACTTGTTCTCCAGACCCTTCACCAGCTTCGTTGCCCTCCTCTGGATACGCTCTAGCCCCTCAATGTCCTTCTTGTAGTGAGGGGCCCAAAACTGAACACAGTATTCGAGGTACAGCCTCAAATGGAAAGGCAGCACATACAAACAGTCTGTTTGTTTGTTTGTTTGTTTTTAAATTAGTTGCATTAACAGTCAATATTAATTACACTCCTTAATAAGAAAAAGCTACCACCATCCACTTCCAAGTTCTCTGTACTTTCTGTTCCTATATACTTCTTCAATGTCTATTTTCCAACACATCACACACTATTGCCAGGTGAATCTTTCATACTCAAATTGAAAGGAACATTTCCTAGCATCTTCAACAATAGTAATTTCCTTGGATAATTACACTGATCACAGACAGAGGAAGAGCTATTTGTTAGAGAGCAACCAAAACCTGTGAACAACATCTTCCCTGAGTTGTGCATCTGACAAATATTTTACACTGTGATTATGCCCTCATTATCACTTTTGCATGAAAAGAGAATCCTCTCACTTTTTATTCTTCTTTAATTTTAACTTTCTCTTAAAAAATATTTCTTTCCATCTAAAATATAAGCAAATCAAATCCTGCTGTTATCTGAAAACTTAATTTATCATTGAAAGTAATAAAGATATTGCTACCTATATTACTCCCCTGTAAAATTTCAATAGGAAAAGAAAACAAAATAAACAATTAATTAGAAATTTGACTAGAAAATACGCTATAAAAAGTAAGCTTGATCTTGAGGCTTAAGAAAGGAGAGTGGAAGATTAAATAGTCTCTTACACAAGAAACACTAGTTTGTGGCCATTATGGAGGTATATAGGAAGTACCTAAATGAGATTATATGTGCTAGTTTTTCCACTATGGAGAAGAAAAAAAAAAAAAAAAGACGACAGTGCTTGATAAAACCAAAGCTCTCCAGCACACATATCAAGCTCCTGACAGTAGCTGTGAGAGCACAGTCGTGCTTCCATAATATATGCTCTCAGAGTCTGAAACTATGTGTTTAGATGCTGAAGATCTCATTCACATTCTCACACTTCCTGGCCTCTGGTAGATTTTTATTCCATTAGATGATTTAATCTTTTTTTGAACTGTATTAAACTTTTGGTTTCCATGGTGTCCTGTGGCAGTGTGTTCCAAAGATTAATTATTCATTATAAAAAATCTGTTTTACTTAACGAGCTTTAAACCTGCTGCCTAATCAAGTTATTTAGTACCTTAATTTGATTCTTGTGTTGTGAGACCTATTGAGCAATGCTTCCATCATTCATGATTTTAGATATTTCAAATCCAGAGAGCACTAGTTTATTTAATTTCACTAAACGTTTCTTTTACACAATGTGTTGGTTGTGTGAGAGTCTGTGAAGGAGAAAAATAACTTTCAACCTCCCTACAGCAAAAGTGAGCCAAATGAGCTGTGTCCGGTTGTGGCTATAAGTAAATCACTAACTGTTTACCTGAAATATGCAAAAACCCCTGCAACAACCTTTTACAGTGGCACATTTTAAAGTGCTTCACGAACTCTCTGTTAATTTAAGAAAGCCTTACACTGAAATAATAATGAAAATGTGAGATTTGGTTTATTATTTTTGTTTAGGTCTCTCACAGTAAATACAAATTCTGCAAAATCAACTACAGCTTATTTCTCATGTGGTTGTGACAAAAAGAGCTGGAGACCTTATATTAAATTAAGTAGAATTGAACTGCAGCTCTTTCACTAATATTTAGCTTGTTTGTTTTACTGTGGTGAAGGTGAAATATAAATTCCTCTTCTTCCCTTGCCCAAAATTAAATGCTTCTAGTGAAGTGCCACCACTTACGAAGAATCATTTAATGAAATATGTTTARCAATGTACAGGATGTGTTCATATAAGGTAAAAGAATATCTGCAAGCACACAAATATTCTTAATGAACTACTTGAGCGCTAAATGTGGATCTTCTGTTGGGCTAGCATGGTATATTGACTCTCTTGGGGCTTGAATATCACTAGAGTTCATGAAAAATCCAAAACAATTTCAGCTGGGATAGAGTTAATTTTTTTTTTTTTTCCTAGTAGTTGGTATAGTGCTATGTTTTGGATTTAGTATGAGAATAATGTTGATAACACGCTGATGTTTTTACTTGTTGCTAAGTAGCCTACTAGTCAAGGACTTTT
>JAYKAV010002827.1:576646-607474 GCA_035582835.1 Phoebastria nigripes
CCTATTAAACTGTCTTTATCTCAACCCATGAGTTTTCTCACTTTTACCCTTCCGATTCTCTCCCCCATCCCACCTGGGGGGAGTGAGCGAGCGGCTGCGTGGTGTTTGACTGCCTGCCGGGTTAAACCACGACAAGGTGATAGAGCAAAACAATACACCTGTGTTTTCAGAGAGCTAACTTTGAAAATGTGATAAATGCTATATTGTAAAGCTCAAGTTTTTCATACTAAAACTATCTAGCAAGGTTTATATAGGGGATAATAGATAGCCTAAATCATATATTAGAAGGGGATAATGTATCTTACCTGCCTGATGGATGTTTTTTTACCTCGCTCAGTCTCTGGGCAAACGAGAACAGAGAGCTACCACAAAAGTATGAAATGTTTTCTGTGTGGGCTGATAAGAAGATTTGAAAAGGTATATTCTAAAAAAAACCAAAAAAAGCTCTGATATCAGAACTTTCTCCTTCATGAAAATAATTGTGATGGTTGGTTTCAGAAATAGAAAACAGCATATGTAGAGCCCCCCCACCAGGCTTTTCAGACCAAACAGACTTTTTTTTAGGTAGATGGAGCAAGAAAGGAACCTCTCTGTCTAGAAGATAAAGTTCAGTTAAAGCGGTGACAAAAATCCATGAAGACATAATCAAGGTAGTGGCACCACAATCAGAAAGAGCACATTGTGCCCCAGTTGTTACTATGACTGCTATCACTGCAGAACATGAGCAATCTACAGTCTGTATTGCCTTCACCCTTACCACACACTTTGTTGGTACCATAATGATATTACTGTTATTGCATAGGCCTGTGGCTGTTTGTCAATTCCTTTGTTGCTGCATGTTATGTCAGAAGTTTGCCATGAAATAGCTGAATTGTGTTTTTCTCAGTTAAAAGTTACTTCACCTTTCTTCTTTTAACAATGTAAGTTATAACAAAATAATAAATGGCTTGCTTAGTCTTAAGTGTATCCCTTGCAAATACTACCTGAACTCCAAACCTTAGTGCTGTTTAATTTAAGCTAAGCCCAAAGTGTCAACCCTAGCACAGATTCTGTTTTCCCAGGCTTCTGTACACACGGGTGACATCTGTGTCTTGACTCAATGCTGGTGTAAAAGAGGCACAAGCAATCCTGTTCTTGTCCTTTCCCACAACAGTTTCCATGGGAGGATTACGTGAGCACGTAACCCAAAAAGAAGCTGCCTTATACTCCAAGYAGGTGTCCAGTCTTAATGATCAAGCACACTACAGAGTGATACATCAGTCTAGACATATATCCGGTGCTATCACTTCACTCATCCTTGAGGAGCAATCTGTGGGCTCAAGAAGATGCCCTTCATGTTCCCATCCAAGAAGAGCTGGCAGCCAGCAAGCTGCATCCTGTCTAGTGGAGGGATCACATGGAGGAGAACACAGCTGGACCTTAAATAGGATCCTTGTTTCAAGTCTCTTTGATGGCTTTTAATTAGCTGCTACTGTATTTGGTATTTGCTTTTTTTTTTTTTCTCCTCCAGAAATACGTTACAGATCTAGTTTTAGTAAGTCCACCACTTACCTTGATAGAAACATGATTGTTTATCAAAGGTCTTTTTCTCCTCTCACACATACATCATTTACACTTAAATTTGCACTTAAAATTCTCAGTCAATTTTATAGGAGAGACTTCTACACATCTGAGGACATGATTAACCTTTGGTGGTGGTGTTGTGTATCAGTTTAGTGAAGCATTGTATGGGCAGAAAGGATGCAGACCTTTAAGCATAGGTATTCTTTCCTCCTTCACTTAAATATTCCAAAGGTTGATTTGATCTAATTAACACACACAGTGGTATAAATCATTAAAATTTGCCATATTGAATTACACAGCTTCAATATCCTCATGACTATAAATGCAGGCTATATAATGTACTGTTTATCATAATGAATGGAGGAGGCAATGAAGGAACAGTAATTAAGCAAGTTTTCCAAATCATTAAATTCTCAGGTTAATAGTGGAAGATGAAGGAGTATGAACAGTCCCTTTGTGGCAGAAGCCATATATACAGGGAATGTAGTGGGGCAGAAGGGAGGAGGTAGATCAAAGTGCAGTGACAGATCCAGAGTAGCATTCAGGCCGACAATGTCAGTGTGCTTATAAAGTCTAATATCATTGCATACCCTTGAGAGATTTAGAACTATGCCTAATAACAACTAATGTCTAGCACTCATTAAATTGATTTATTATAAATTACTTCTTTTCATTCAATCAATATATTGCATACTAGCATGGAACAGTCTTCACTTAAAGTTCCAACGATAGTTACAATGATATGAGACTAGAAACTGGGAAATGTTTGGGGAAAAAAAAAAATAAACCAATCCAAGGTTTTCTTAAAGACAGCACAAGTGAGGCGCTGATTTTTGGCTTTGGGAGCAACCACATACAAAATTAAAAACCCGAAGAGGTCTCAGGTGGACAGGCAGGAACCTCTGAATACCATCATATACACTATGATAAAGCCAAAGTGAATAATCTGGCAATACTATAAAACACAAACAAAGACTAATTCATCAGATTCTATCACTATTGCAGCAAAGAAATTTGCCCACACACTGAGGGGTACTTGCATATTCTTTATAATGTGGAGCTACTTTGGGATGGAATATTCAAACACTGCATCTTCTTATATTTAACTCAGTCTGGGACAGATTTTTTATTGCTTTTATGCATGTGTGGAACCCACCTAAGACAAATCTTGTTGTGTTTCATGAAGTACAAACTTGAACTGGGATGCTGTTTCTGCCCCCAAAAATGCAATAGAAATTAAATACTTATGGGCTACTAGAAGAGAAGATAAAAATGCAGAAAGGTGAAGTAACTTCCTTTGTTTATAGAACAGAATTTGGCTAAGACTAGATAGGTGCCCTAATATTTTACCTTTTCATCGCCTTTGGATCATCCTTGGTCATCTGTGGACCAACTACCTAATTGTAGGCTCTACATCCTTCAAAAGAGATCTTTTATTATGTGATCCATTGCTGTACTGTATGATTTGAAGAAATCATTAAGTCAGAATTGCATATCTATGTATTGGTAAGAATTAATTAAGAAATTGGGAGGCCACTGCCAAACAAAAGCAATAAGTCCCAGAAGCTGAACTCAGCAGGAGTTTTCACAGGGCATAGCGTTGACATTTAATTATCCTAGCTACCTCCCCCTCTCTCTCTTTTCTCCCTTTGGTTATAGTGATTCTAGGAACAGCTTTTACAGTCTCCTTGACAGTCTTATTTTAAACTGTAATTCAAAATTATTTAACATATCTTGTTACTAAGGGTTCTTTTATAGAATCATAGAATAATTTAGGTTGGAAAAGACCTTTGAGATCATCGAGTCCAACCGTTAACCTAGCGCTGCCAACTCCACGACTAAACCATGTCCCTAAGTGCCACATCTACACCCCTTTTAAATACCTCCAGGGATGGTGACTCAAACACTTCCCTGGGCAGCCTGGTCCAGTGCTTGACAACCCTTTCAGTGAAGAAATTTTCCCTAATATCCAATCTAAACCTCCCCTGGTGCAACTTGAGGCCATTTCCTCTCGTCCTATCGCTTGTTACTTGGGAGAAGAGACCAACCCCCACCTCCCTACAACCTCCTTTCAGGTAGAGAGTCATAAGGTCTCCCCTCATCCTCCTTTTCTCCAGGCTAAACAACCTGAGTTCCCTCAGCCACTCTTCGTAAGACTTGTTCTCCAGACCCTTCACCAGCTTCGTCGCTCTTCTCTGGACATGCTCCAGCACCTCAATGTCTTTCTTGTAGTGAGGGGACCAAAACTGAACACAGTATTCGAGGTGGGGCCTCACCAGTGCCGAGTACAGGGGCACGATCACTTCCCTACTCCTGCTGGCCACACTATCTCTGATACAGGCCAGGATGCCATTGGCCTTCTTGGCCACCTGGGCACACTGCCGGCTCATATTCAGACGGCTGTCGACCAACACCCCCAGGTCCTTTTCTGACAGGCAGCTTTCCAGCCACTCTTCCCCAAGCCTGTAGCGTTGCACGGGATTGTTGTGACCCCAGTGCAGGACCTGGCACTTGGCCTCATTGAATCTCATGCAGTTGGCCTCAGCCCATCGATCCAGCCTGTCCAGGTCCCTCTGCAGAGCCTTCCTACCCTCGAGCAGATCAACACTCCCGCCCAGCTTGGTGTCGTCTGCAAACTTACTGAGGGAGCACTCAATCCCCTCATCCAGATCATTGATAAGGATATTAAACAGGACTGGCCCCAACGAGCTCTGGGGAACACCACTTGTGCCTGGCAGCCAGCTGGATTTAGCTCCATTCACCACAAYCCTCTGGGCCCAGCCATCCAGCCAGTTTTTTACCCAGGGAAGAATATGCCCGTCCAAGCCATGAGCAGCCAGTTTCTCCAGGGGAATGCTGTGAGAAACGGTGTGAAAGGCTTTATTAAAGTCTAGGTAGACCACATCCACAGCCTTTTCCTTATCCACTAGGCGGGTCACCTGGTCATAGAAGGAGATCAGGTTGGTCAAGCAGGACCTGCCTTTTATAAACCCTTGCTGACTGGGCCTGATCACCTGGTTGTCGTGTACATGCCACGTGATGGCACTCAAGATGATCTGCTCCATAACCTTCCCTGGCACTGAGGTCAGACTGACAGGCCTGTAGTTCCCCGGATCCTCCTTCCGGCCCTTCTTGTAGATGGGCGACACATTTGCTAACTTCCAGTGAACTGGGACCTCCCAGGTTAGCCAGGACTGCTGATAAATGATTGAAAGTGGCTTGATATCTACATGTGCATGTGCCTTAGAATATCTTGCATTGCAAATCTGTCTAGGACACTTAGATGTCTAGTTCTCCTTACATTCAAAATCCTATTTTGTTAATATTAGCATATATGAGTATCACAAAAGCCATCTTCATAAGCTAAGAACTGGTTAATATGTTGCTTATGAAGCCAGTATTCGTGTCAAATATGCTCAATATATTTATTCTGTTTCATATTCCCTGAAGTTCTTGGGTAGTTGGGCATGACTCAATTGATTAAACAGAAGTAACCTGTTTTATATTAGGCACAGTGTGTACACCACACAGCCTCCAGCACCAGCTCCAGAAAGGAGGAGTGCTCTAAGCTGTCTATATCTGCCAGTCTTTGATATCATGGGGCATCTCAACTGCCCCTGAACACTCTTGCTTATATATCTGAGTCCCTCCTGCTATGCAGACTATTTTTTTTTCCCAGTACTAAGCTAGCAGTCTGTTTTTTATGACTCAGTTAATTTTCTAGGGAAAGTATTTGCCGGATACGTAATAACACTATTAAGTAGGTTAGCTTTAGGATAAATTCAACTTTCTCGTCATCTCTTCAGAGACATGTATTTGAAAAAAGGAGTTTTTCGGAACTTCAATAATTGTTTGCCTCTTCTTTAAAAAAATATAGTACAAACCAGTTAAAAAACTTAGTAACTAGGGTGTGGTTTTAGTTTCATATAAAGCAGGGTTATTTTTGCAGTTGCAGGCTGTGATCTTCCACCCAGCTGTATGAGTAACTGTAAGCCAACAGTACTGCTCATGTACATAAAGCAGCTTATGAATGCAAAACCAGCTTTAGAACCTTAGATGTGCCTTTCTTACATGAAGGTTACCTACTTCCATTAAAATCTAGTTCAATTTCAATTTTCTTGTCAGAAATAACAAGCTATATAAATAATAATGGAAAGAGTAATATTTTGTGGTTTGGTTTTTTTTTTTTTTTTTCCCCACAGTGTGAATGATATCACACCATTTAACATTCCTGCTAGGGCAGATCCTACTGGGATCTTTCATACACACTCAGACTATCATTCTCAGCAGGATGGGGTGGCACACATGAAAAGCAAAATCACACATCTGAGAACTAGAATGTGAAAAAATGAAACTAATAATCAGGCTACTCACATTATTCAAAAGAAATAACATTCAAAATACAAGTAATTAACATAAATTAGGCTTTATTGAGAAACTAAGTATTTAACAATTACACATAATTATGTAGTATTGTAATAACAAAAGCAGTGACATCAGCCTAAACTCTTGAAGCTGACAAACACTCAAACAGTGAGGTTAATCTACGTCAGCTACATGGGATAGCTTACATGAAACTACTCTTCAGATCCCTTATTTGTTATTTTCACAATCCTTTTTGAGGTCAAAGTAAAACATTAATTTAGACTACAAACATTTGAGACCAACATGRAAACTACTAAGAGAGAGGTGGTGTTGAACAGTGACTGAAAAGATGGTCTAGAAGTTGGAAAGCACTCAAAAAAAAGGTAAAGGGATTATTCAGGAATTAACATTTGAATTAATGCAATATTTACATGAATAAAAGCTGAGTTTGAACAACAACTTTTATTTCATTCTCTGAAAACTGGATTTTAAGTAGCCTTACCACAGTTGACTTCTTTCAAATGGGGCTAAAACAGCTTGAAAAAATTGTGCTTGTTTCCTTGAAAAAGCTATAGTTGTGATTTCCTATATGAAAAGAGTTGTTCCTGCATATCTAATATGATGTCAACAACTGAACAAGGAGAAAAAAAAGTTAGAACTCAGTCTTCCTTGAAATGCCATTCCATACCAGCAGCTCTTGCAAGCTGGCTGCACTGGCAAAAGAGAAACAAGAAAAGATGGACCACAAAGCCCCTGGAAGAGCACACAGCACAGCATGTTCTCCACCAGATCCCTTCATGCAGGGCTTAACATCAGTTAAATACACACACAAGACTAATACATTGAACTGTCTCAGATGAAAACAATGTTGTCATATCTACACATATAAACAGAATTAAAAATATTTCATTTAAAAAAAAAAAAAAAAAAAAAAAAAAAAAAAAAAAAAAAAAAAAAAAAAAAGTTAAATTAAAAAAAAAAAAAAAAAAAAAAAGGAAACCCTAAAGCACATAAGGAAAAAACAAAGCAAAAAAACCCTCCCACCTAACAACCCCTTCTAACCTACCCTTTCTCTGTGTTATCTCTTAGGAGTGTTCCCATTTAATTGCCTACAATTCTGATTGTTGGTGGGATAAATGAGGAGTGACTGCTGAATAGCTGACCATACCCAGAAATGTATCATCTGCTAGGATTTATAATATATTTTAAAGAAATACCATTGCTCAAAAGGACAGTATGTTAATCATCCTATTTTTTATTTTTTAAAGTATCTAAATGACTTTACCATACTGAAACTTGATTGGGCAATCATACTGAAACTACATTGGGTTATTAGTCCACACGAATATCTTCAGACCATAATGACTGTAACAGTCTACATTAGCAATGTTGCTTCCTTTATGAACTGAAATAAGCTTGAGATCATTCCATCCTTTCTGACCAGGTCTGCATCACTAACTCATGTGAGGTTTTGCCTCCTGTCACAGAAATTGCATGGAGGCAAAATATATATTAAAAAGTAAAATAACCTAAAAGGTCAAAGATTCACTAGTGAAAGCAGCATGCACCACCCTCTTTCCACATCAAGTGTTGAATCTTGGATCAGGGGCAATTCTGACTGAGAAGAGTAGAGTTTTCCAATTAGATTGGCCAATTTCCATTACCAAGATCTCAGGTTAAATCTGTATTATGTATGAATTAAAATTATACATCAGTAAAGTGATTCATGGTATTTTATCTTTCAAAAGTGAAAAAGCTACCTCTTAACTGAAAAATCAAGCTCTATAAATCTATCTTTTTACCCACCGAAATTCAAAGATTAGCATCCCCCTTTGCTCTAAAGATATAAACCCACCCTTAAAGAATTCTGATAAAGGCAATTCATTTGAAATTCGTTGAACAGCTCTTCCAATATGACATCTGGTCTACATAAACTCTGAAAATCCAGTCACTTTTACATTTTAGCTCAAACATACATATCTGCCTCACCCCCTCATCTGTTTAGGGAAGAAATACTAACATAACTATTTTGTAAATAAGACAATATGATTTTATTTTCATCTTGATATGTATCTACTCCTTTGAAAGTTACTGTAATGCCCAAGAATGTCCTTAACGACTGGAAGCTTTAGAGTCATCACAATATCATCAAAACATACCACATCCAAAAAACAGATGTGTCTTGCATCATGTTATAGTCTGAATGGCCCATGAGGCTACATTTGTGCTACATTACTTTCAGTTCTCTGGAAGGACTTGTTTGCAGTGAAAATTTAAGACTATGGCCCCAGTTCTAGGCTGGTTTCATGTGCCAACATGGATGCTCTACTCAATCAAAAGCTGGGAAGCTACTGAAGTACTTGGATGTCCTCATTCCAGCTTTGCCACTAATGTACTCCTTGTCAAAAAGGACAGATCGCTACTCAGAATCCAGCCTTATGGATCCAGATGCCATGCAAATCTCCTTAAAATGTTATCTAGSGTAAAGGGGAAAGGACAAAAATGTTTTCCGTATCTTTGATAAATGACAGTTTGCTATGTACACTTTAGAAAGCTTCTCCTACTGCCCTGTAGACACTTGTACACATAGATTGGATTGTACCTTTTAACAGTTCTAGTCAAAGACAGCTTAACCTTATCACTGTGCTACTTGACAATCGAGTACTTTGAAAATAGAGAAAATGAATCAATGAATGGCTTCTTTAATTGAATTTGGTGCTAATCAGCAGCAATTACAACATTCTTACAACTTTGAAGTCTCAACTGAGGTCCCAGAGGGCTGCAAATAAAAAAAGGAAAAAAAAAAAAGAAAAAAAGAAAAAGAGAGAGAGAGATAGAGAAGGAAAGAAAAACATTTCCCAAACCTAATCAATTAAGGTTAACTGCACCAGCAAAGAATAAAACCAGGAAACAAAAAAAATAAGTGAAATCTACTCCTCTAACCTGTCTGAAAGTGTTTTTCCTACAGTTCAGATATTATTCAGACATAGGATATTCTCAATGAACAGGAAGGTAAACATGGGGAACTAAGCTTTCAGTTTTGGGTGAGATTGTCTTTTTTAGGGTGCTGTCAGAATGACAACTCTAAGAGTCAATATAAAGGGTAAAGAAAACTTAAACATCTCCAGATGGAATAAGGCATGTCTATATTGTTCTAGTCTTTTGCAGAAATACTAAATGGTGCAAATGGTAGATTGACATTCATCCATATGCATGTGTCTGCTTGCTTTGGACTAGCAAACAACCGTTTAACATCATGGAAAGTACTGTGTAAGCAGAGCATTGTGAGTTTGTAGAATGAAGAGTTGAAAAAAGCAGAGTCCAGAAAGATGATAAAAGCTGTGGAAGCCAGGTACAAATCTTTAGATTTAACCCAGAACCAGGGACAAAACATACAATTATTCAGTTGTAACCCAAGATCCTGACTGGAAAACATAAATAGGAGTCTCTTCAATATGTCTTCAATAAAATCCTATTGCACAGAGGAAGCACAGAGGTAAACCCTGGAAATATTTCCTAACACAGATGAGTAAGGAAATCATAAAAAAAAAATTAAGACATATTTAAGATTTCCCTTTTTAGGGAAGATTTCATTCATTTTTAGGGAAGCAGCAGTACAGTCTGCTCCTTCTGAGTGAGGGCTGAGAAAACAAAAACATCATCCACTTTAAGTCAGTCCTTTGCAACTGTCTTGTATCAGCACGAGTCAAGGAAACTAATCCAAAGTACATTTGCTTCTTTAATGTAACGGCTAATAAAGTCATAGATTAATGTTAAGTTCAATACAGTAAGATTTTTACTAACCAGATCTTGAATGACTCTACAATACTAGTAGCCTAAATTATTCTTAATTACTTCAAAATCCTTATGAAGAAGAAGAGTAGTTTTCATCATTACCTTTTTTTTGTTGTTCTTTGTGTTTAAGACAATGTGCTTGGATTCAAACTATTTTATTTTATCTGGCAATTTTTCTGTATCATCTACCTCCAAAATTTATGTGATTTTCCACTGTGGATCAGATTAATCTTTGTGGAATATAAAATCAGAACCTCTACTGTTTATTTCAATAATGAATTCTCACTGGCACTGCAGCTCTCGTTCTTAATGTATGGTAGAATTTTAGGTTTTGGAAATAAATAAGTCACTAGTATTTATGTTACTTGTCCCTGTTCTTGCATATTTTTATCTTTATATTTTAGRCCAAATCATTTGAATATGACAGTTCTTTCAGAATATGTATTCACAATGTGCAGAAATCTATATATTATTTCAAAATGAAGTGATACTTTTCCTTATTTAGACACTGAAAGTAATATTATCCAGCATTTTCTGGCAAATTTTAGTCCCTAGGGATTCAAAACAGCTGTAAGTATTTCTGGCCAATTATACTTACCCATACACTGAATGTATGGGTAACTGGTGTCACAGAAAATGGCTTAAAATGCCAGCATATATGAGTAAAATTGAAACACAGATTTTGATTCACGGGTTCTCTGAATATCTGACTATATAATCATGCTGTGTATTTTTGGAAGTCCCACCATTAGATATAATGGAAACACATGAATTTCTTTTTCAAAATTTATTCTATGGTATCTTATTTTTCTTTAAGAAGTTGTAAATTAATTTCATACATATTAGTATTCATCTTATTGTTTTTCTTCTGTGTGTTTCTTTCTGTTCGCAAAAAACTGTTTTACTGAGTGTATATACAGTTTAATGTTGTATTCATACTGGAAATAACTGCCATAGTTTTGTCTTGCCAGAAATTGGAATTAATTTAAAAAGAGATAAATTTGTGTATTTTTAGCACTGGAAATAATTATTTTTGATTCTTGATCCAGAAAAAGAGAGTTGTGCGCAAGCTTGCAGGGCTACGATCTTATTGGCATCATGGGGACGTGGTGGGATGGCTCCTATGACTGGAGTGTTGGAATGGAAGGATACAGGCTCTTTAGGAAGGACAGGCAGGGGAGACAAGGAGGGGGTGTCACCCTCTATGTCAATGACCAGCTGGAGTGCATGGAGCTCCACCTGGGGATGGATGAGGAGCTGACCGAGAGCTTATGGGTCAGGATTAAAGGGAGGGCAGGAACAGGTGACATCACAGTGGGGGTCTGCTACAGGCCACCCGACCAGGAAAAGCGGGCAGATGAGGCCCTCTATAGACAGATAGGAGCAGCCTCATGTTCACAAGCCCTGCTCCTCACCAAGCACCTCCCTGCTCCACCACTCCGATGTCTGTTGGAGGGACAACACGGCAGGGCATAAGCAATCYGASAGGTTCCTGGAATGCGTCAATGATAACTTCTTTCTCCAAGGGGTAGAGGAGCCAAMGAGGAGAGGTGCTRTGCTGGACCTTGTTCTYACCAACAAGGAGGGGCTGGTGGGGAATGTGAAGCTCAAGGGCAGCCTTGGCTGCAGTGACCAGGAAATGGTGGCGTTCAAGATCCTTAGGGCACTGAGGAGGGCRCAAGCAAGCTCACTACCCCTGACTTCAGGAGAGCAGACTTTGGCCTCTTCAGGGATCTGCTTGGTAGAGTACCATGGGACAAAGCCCTGGAGGGAAGAGGGGCCCAAGAAAGCTGGGTAATATTCAAGGATCACCTCCTCCAAGCTCAGGAGCAATGCATCCCAACAAAGAGGAAATTGGGCAAAAAGGCCAGGAGGCCTGCATGGATGAACAAGGAGCTCCTGGACACACTCAAACACAAAAAGGAAGCCTAGAGAGGGTGGAAGCAAGGACAGGTAGCCTGGGAGGAATACAGAGAAATTGTCTGAGCAGCCAGGGATCAGGTTAGGAAAGCTAAAGCCCTGATAGAATTAAATCTGGCCAGGGACATCAAGGGCAACAAGAAAAGCTTCTATAGGTATGTTGGGGGTAAAAGGAAGATGAGGGAAAATGTGGGCCCTCTCCGGAATGAATCGGGAGACCTGGTTACYCGGGATATGGAGAAGGCTGAGGTACTCAATTACTTTTTTGCCTCAGTCTTCACYGRCAAGTACTCAAGCCTCACCTCCCAAGCTGCAGAAGGCAAAGGCAGGGACTGGGAGAATGAAGAGGCTCCCACTATAGGAGAAAGTCAGGTTTGAGACCATCTAAGGAACCTGAAGGTGCACGAGGCCGTGGGACCTGATGAGATCCATCCGTGGGTCCTGAGGGAACTGGTGGATGAAGTTGCTAAGCCACTCTCCATCACATTTGAGAAGTCATGGCAGTCCGGTGAAGTTCCCACTGATTAGAAAAGGGGAAACATAATTGCCATTTTTAAAAAGGGAGAAAAGGAAGACCCAAGGAACTACAGGCCAGTCAGCCTCACCTCTGTGCCTGGCAAGATCATAGAACAGATCCTCCTGGAAGCTATGCTAAGGCACATGRAGGACAGGGAGGTGATTCGAGACAGACAGCGTGGCTTCACCAAGGGCAAGTCCTGCCTGACCAACCTGGTGGCCTTCTACAATGGAGTGACTACACCAGTAGACATGGGAAGAGCTACAAAGTCCATTTATGACTTTCCTATAACCCATCAGTTACAGGAAGAACAGTTGTACAAAATGCTATAATAGTATTTTTCAACCTGTCGTAAGTAAGAGCTCCATAAAGTGTGAAATTCTGTGAATTTCAAGCACTGGAAGATTTTCAGTAGTTTTCTGGGACAGGAGGTGGGGGGTGGGGTGGGGTGGGAGGGCCTGGGAGGCAAAAAAATATAATGAAACTGCAGTCCTAAATAGGGTTTGAGTACCAGAATTACATCTATTTCATAGTTAATTGGATTATTCTGGTTTCTGACTATAAAAAACATTTTAGTATTTTTTATATAAATAGTAGCTTAGTCAAATTTCAATGTCTCTGCAGAAGACCTACTTGCTTCTTTAAAATGTCTATATTTATACATACTAATGCGTTCTGAAGGAGGAAAGAAGCAGACAGATAGATGTGTATGAAAAGTAAATTCAGCAACAACATTAGTTCAGACAAAATTTTTTTCTTTAAACAGACAGACTAACTGAATGCTGGTGGTGGTGGTGGTGGGTTTTGCAGTGTTGTTTTTTGCAGTTCTCTCAGTTCCCCTGTTTTTCTTCTGTGGTAGTGTCTCATAGTAATGTCCTGAATAATGGTGAGAATAGTAATCTCATTTAGCACAAATCAAGTTTAAATCTGCACAGGAAAAAGTTCAAGATCTGAAAGCATTTGTCTATAATCACCACCATAGATATGGCAAAATTCAAAGAAAAAGTGTTAGTGCATTTATTGTCAAAGTATAGCTTATACTTCAGGGGTAAGAGGCAGCTTGATGCGTAAGATTATTGCCATCTTTCTACATACGATTTCCTTCAAGATCTTAAAAATTTTTGAAAGGTAAATTAATAGCTACACTTGTTATACAAACTTATAAAAGTAATTGATGTAGAACATTAAAGTTGTAAGGTGACAAAAATATTTTGGTCTTATGTTTAATTTTATGAGTTTTAAGTTGTACTATACAATACCTAACAGCATTATAAATAAGCTGTAAAGTTCACATAAAATGTTATAACTGGGCTTCAAAGGTTGCAGTTAACCTTTGCCTATGTCCTAAGAAGACTGCTCATTAAGTCTGTCTAATTAACATATTTATGCTTCAAAAGAAACTGCACAATCTACCTTTTTAAAGAGACAGCTTGTTTTCAAAAATTAGCTATAACTCTCAATTTCATGAACTGCGCTTGTAACAGTGGATATAGCTGTCTAGGCTTTTTTGTTTGACTAACTGTATTGAAAAACATGTCATGAAGCAAACAGTCTCATTTTAAAAGCTAGTTATGAATAAAGCATGTGCTTTTAGCTGGGTGTGTTCAGCCTAGACACTCAAATACTAGGTGCTTGCATGGTCATATAGGATTAGGGCATTTCTCTTGAAAAAAAATAGCACTGAAGCTAGTGTTTGTATCAGGCTTGTGTTGGTACCTGGACCACCAAAACTTCACTTCATAACTGAAATCCTCTTGGTGATTAAGGAGAATATGTTTTCAGAAATGATCAGCTCTTCTCTGTCAAGTTGCCTTTGAACTGAACAGGAGCTTAATCCAATACATTTGCCAGAAAGTCCATTCAGACAAAATAAAATTTCCTTCTCAGATCTGGACTACATTAAAAAGCTGTACTAATAACTAAAAGTTAACTAAAGAGCTGATTTTACATCAGAATATKTAACCCTCACAACCCAAAATGGGAATGAGAAATTAGCAAACTCAGTTCTCCTTGGAAAAGTGAAAAAGCAAGGGCTGGGAGGCAATGGTCCCTGAAGGCAAATTCCGTATTTTGAAGACAAAAAAGTTACAGAACAGGTCGTACAGCCCTGAGAGAAAACAAAGAGAGAGAGAAGGTACTGGTCAGGAACTCACTGAGTTGGCATATTTGAGGCTTGAATGAACAGAAATCATGTTTCTTTTTTCTTTTTTTTTCTTTTTTTTTTTCCTGAAAAAACAGTATTCATATGAAGAATATTGCTTTTTTTTTTTTTCTCTAGTTTTTCATGAGTATCCAAGATGGTGAGTGCTGGTTACCTGCCTGAGACAAAAGGGCAGGACAGCTGTGAGCAGCAGCTCTGAAGGAGATACTGCAGTCCTTCAGGATGAAGTCTAATGTGTCTATTTAATCTTTTTTTTTTTTTTTTTGAGACTAACCTCTTGCCACAGTGAAGGCTTAGACATGTGAATGTGTTTATTTTGGTCAGTCTGGTAATTAGTACATTTCTGAGGTAGCTACAAGCAACTAGTTACTCACAAACACCCAGATTTAAGTAAGTCATGTTATTCAAAATTCAACTGATGAGCAAATATTACTACAAAAATATCTAGCAGAAACTTCAAAAATGTCATTTTTCGTATGTTGAAAGTGGAGCGAACTCCATGTCAGTCTTTGTAATGGAGAAGTGTGATAGTATAAACTTTGAAATTATTATTATGCTTTTGATTTGCTGTTGAAAGGCTGATTTAGGAGCACACAACAATGTGGTATGCAGCAGCCTTACGACCACACTACTGTGCACTTGGGAATTATCAAAAAATCT
This sequence comes from Phoebastria nigripes, assembly GCA_035582835.1. NCBI lineage: Eukaryota > Metazoa > Chordata > Aves > Procellariiformes > Diomedeidae > Phoebastria > Phoebastria nigripes. The sequence continues at coordinate 591,628 of JAYKAV010002827.1, forward strand.
GAAATATGACATAAATTCACAAAAATTCTTCTCCCATTTCATGCAGGGAGAACAAAGAGTTTTGGATGAATTGGAGTGCTTACATTTTGGGCTATTAAACACATCTGCTTCTATTAGAGTTTTGATCCGTAGACACATTATTATACAAGCTCTTATTTCGAGTAACACTGATTTAAACTAATGGGAAAATTGGTTATCTGGTCCAGAAACAAATACTTTCTAAAAAGAATAATTTAAGGATTATATCCTGTTACTTTACAGTAGATAAAAAGGAAAAAAAAAATCAGAAAATGATTCTGCTTAGTAAACTCAAACTCCCCAAGTACAACATTGGTCATGCATATAGAGTTGATGATACAGTTATGGAGGTGATACAGAAAGCTTAATTATTTTAATAACTTTTGGCATATTAAGGCAAGAATTAAGTCTCCTTCACAAGCATAACAAGTATACAGGTATCTCATGAAGTATTTTTATTCTGCACGAATCAGAAGGCAGGTTTCCCAAATAAAAATAAAAGCGTCCCAAAGCTTTGAAACTTTGAAAACCTCAAAGGAATTTTTTTTTTCTTTCTCCTGAAATGGAGTATATCCATCATTCCTTTGGTGAACTGTCTTTGTTCCTATAGTTATACATGTTAAAAAAGAAAAACTAAAAATTAAGTTTAATTTTTTGACCATTTACTTAAATTACATATCAAATGAAAATTGGCTAATAGTACAATTTTATTTATTAACTCATGAAAAGCAACTGCTTTATGCAGATCATAGAATCATAGCATATCCTGAGTTGGAATGGACTCACGAGGATCATCAAGTCCAACTCCTGATTTCTCACAGGGCAACCTAAAAGTTAAACCATATATCTAAGGGCATTATCAAAATGCGTCTTGAACGCCAACAGGCTTGGGGCCATGACCACTTCCCTGGGGAGCTTGTTCCAGTGCTTGACCACCCTCTCAGTGAAGATCTTTTTCCTAATATCCAAACTGAACTTCCCCTGACGCAGCTTTAAGCCATTCCCTCACATCCTATCACCGGACATCAGAGAGAAGAGATCCCTCTCMACTCCCCCTCATGAGGAAGCTGTAGACAGCAATGAGGTCACCACTAAAGCACTAAACCTCCAAACACTCTATTTCAAACTGCGCTTGATATCATGTTATACTTTTAGTTTAGTTCTTCCAAGTTTCAATGTTTATCATGAGGCAAATGTGCCTGGCTGAACTAAATTGCCTCAGCACGACATTAATAGGAGTAGTCTTAGGAACTGTTTCTTCTCTTGAAGAGCTCTAATGCAGTATAGGAACACAGTCTGTAAAAGAGAATGAGTCACCTGAGTTACTATAGAAAAGTGCTTTGGATTTTTCCTGAAATCTTTTCCTTTTTTTCAAATAACTACTAAAAATCTGTTTTTTTCTTCTCCTCACACTTCTTTAAAACACATTTTCAGTGCTCTGTAAGACTTCATTAAGTTCATCTTCTTGGAAAGCAGGAAAACAATTGTGTGTTCGCCAATAACTTTTCTCAGAACTTATTTGGGTATCCACCTTTTGGCACACTCCAATTTCAAATTAAGGTTATCAATTCAGATACATTAGGCCATCCAACTCTGGAAGTTTGTTTCACTGACACGTGTGTTCACAACGAATAAGAGAACAACAAAGATAAAAAATGAAAAATTATTACTGTAGCCCACTGCTCACTTGGGTTGAAACTCTGGTCTGACAAAGATGAATGCCAAGCTCATATTTTCCACAGCAGAACCAGTATTTCACTCTCTGAAAATGTTGCAGTACATTGGCTGAAGATAGGCAAGTGTGGACTGCAGCCTGACTTTGTTCCCAGGCCATRCTAAGTGAAATCACCTCTTGCTAAAGTCGTTTTATGCCTGACAGCGGTTTTTACATTTTTGCTTATGGCTCATTGATTGTTTGTAGTATCCATTGGTTTGTGGGGAGTTGCAAGAGCATTCCTGAATAAAAAAGCGCTCAACCTTGAAAATGAAAATTCATTGTGCTTTCTTGTTCAGGTGTTGGTAGTAGGTCCCCTCTCACACAGCAGATGCCCATTGCCTCTACTTACTATGAACCAGTGCTGTACCATCTCAAGTCACTGCGTCCAGAAGATACTTTCACATTCTACATATCATCTTCTATTGGTGGTTTTACAGCATATTTTGCTAGCTTTTTTTTTTTTTTTTTTTTTTTTTTTTTTTTTTTTTTTTTTTTTTTTTTTTTTTTTTTTTTTTTTTAGTGCTCTAGTTTTCAGAATAAGTTACTGGCAGATAGATTTAAATAATGTTCAGAGCTTGATATAAACACTTTTTAACCCTGGGTGCAGTTCATACAGTATTATTGTCATTGTTCCATTGGCAAAAATAAACTACAGAAGTTAGCGGTAAACAACATGTCAATAATTTGCTTTTGTAACACTGTAGCTTTTACTTGCATTTTTGAACTCCTGTGTTGCTGTTTTCTGATATGTATGTTCTGTACAGACTCCAATAAAGAAAGCATTAGAAAATACTGTCAAAAAAGAATTTGGGAAAGCTTAAGCAACCAAAACCGGAATGTGTTGTTTAATTTCCAGGCTTCATGTACATTCTTTCAGAATCCCTACAGAAATATATGTCTCTTGGATGGATGGATGAAATGGAAACTTGAGGCAAGGGTCAGATTTTTAGGATGTTCAATTACTTAAATGAGCAAAGGTAATACAAGATAGGTAGATAATTAACCTTTTTTTTTTTTTTAATTCTATAACACTTTAGGTGTTATGCACATAAACATCATTAAAATCCCTGATACCAGCCCATTGATAAATAAGGATCACTGACTTTCATTAGGAACTAGGGTGAAGCTAAATGCAGGTGATATTGACTCAAAGAAATTAATATAGATACAGACCCGTGAAAGATGCAAACATCAAAACAATAGGTATTGGTTAAAAGCAATTAAATGAAAGTCCTAAGTGAGGTGGAGTTTCACATTTCAATTTGAAAATTCATTAAATGAGTTAGTGAAATTTTGAAAAAAATAAAAATATTAAGACATTGAAATATAACCAAAACATGTAAATCAGATATAAATTATCTTTCTTTTCAAGAGTTATCTGCCAAAAAAGAAAGCTCAAAAAGAAAAAAAAAAAAACCACACCTTTCTTTTAAAGCTTTAAATCTTTCTTTTTAAAGCTGCTGTCAAATATCTGGGGTTTGGAGTAATATATGAATTTACACATAAATAATTTACAAAATCTTTTTGTTAGTGCTACTGCTAGTTTAGTTTGGCTGCAGAAAACAGTTAATATTTAATGTGAGTGGCATTAAACAACACTATCCAATTTTCTGAGCAGAACAGAAAAGATCTGAATTATCTTTTTAGATACAATTTTTTTTTCAACTTGTAACACTGATGGTCCTAAAATAGATTTTGAATAGTTACTGGAGTTTTATCTCTCYGAGCATCTATGTTTTCTGTATTAAATCCAGTTTCTTAATTTTTCTATCCTAAACTCAAAAAGTGGAAATAACTAAGAAATATGACTGAGAAAATGTATTACATTTAGGCTGGAATAATAACCACAGATTTCTCATGATCCGGAATGATCTCACTAATGTTAATGGAACATCCAGAAAAAAGTGGTGGCGGCAGTCAAAACTGTGGCGGTAGCAGTTTGCAGGCATTTTAAAATATTTTCTAAGGTTTTATAAACACAATTGGAAGGCTTTAATATGCAGTTCCCTTTTAATTTTTTCTTCCTCATATCTCAGTACTGCTCACCCTTATAACAAAAGGTGAACCTGTGACGTTATTTTGTCTCTAGGATAAATGATCAACTGTTACCTAAGGGAATATACCTAGACACCCTTCCTAACTCTTGCTTGTTTGTTTTTAAATTCTTCTGTCAGCAGTGACAGCTGCAGCCGATCATTTTTTCTAGTGGAAGCCATGAATCAAACTTTAGTGTTTAAATTAAATATAAATGTATTAATTTATCTAGTAGCATGAAACAAAGAAGCCACATACTGCTTACTGCTTTGTTTTGGTTTTTTTTTTTTGTGGCTTTTTTTTGGTGTGGTTTGTTTTTGGGTTGGGGGTTGGGGGAGGGGGTTGGTTTGGTTTTGGTTTTGTTCTGTCTCAGAAATTGCAGTGCAAGCCTTACTAGTTAGTCAAAGTATGTAAGTCCATTTTCACTTGAGAATTGTCCACCAAGGTACATGCTGGATGGACACCACTTATCCATCAGCACTGAGCTCTTCCCAAAAGGCTGTAATCTACCATACTCCAACAATTTTGTGAATGAATTATTCTGTTTTCCAAACAAAAACGTGCCTYGACATTTTTCCTCACAATGTTTGAATTCTCTCCCAGTAAACCTGTGACATGGATGTGTAGAGCTAATTCTGCAGAATGCTAGAGCATATTTTCAGGTCAGATCCTTGGTAGAGGTAAGGCAATAACAGCAACTAATGACAACAAAGCAGACCAAATTTTACCAGCTGTTTCAGGTATCAGTTTTACTGGGTTTGATCAAAGGTTAGCTTGAACAGCTTGCTAAAATTCACTCCATGGGGCAATTTAGATATATATGTTAAACTAATTTTAAGTGTAATCTGGAGACCTGAAAAGACATGAATCTGGAAAAATAAAAAATTTTTTAAAAAATTTCTGTGCTCAATTCCCTCATATAACATCTCTTACCACTCCTTGATAGACATATTTACAGCCAATACACAAGTAGAAGACAAGTCCCTGATTTATGTGAACTTTCCCCTAAAGCATGCAACTCATATATATGACTCAGAAAGGGCTGTTACAGCTTTCATAAAGAGATACATACATGCTCCCAGAAGTCATTGATTCTTTGGGTGCATAAATCTTTTTGCTGCTCTGGTGATTAACTGGAGATAAAAGCAGTCATTTTCTGTAGCTCAGTGAATAGTARTAAGTTGACACCATCTTCCCTTCCTACTTCCTTCAAGAACTGGGAAGTTTCAGTTCTATTCTGTTTTATTTTGGTTTTGAATTTTTTTTTTTTCCATAGAAGGATCATTTAGGAACTATTACTAAAGTTTTTTTCATATTTACCCTCTATATGTTAATCCTCAACAGTGCGTACACAGATACAAAACAGGAAGAACATTACTAAATCAGAGTGGATAAATAGGTGTTTTCTGTCCTCTTTTCCTATAATTCAGGGGTTGACAGCTTGGAAGGTAGATCATAATTTTGCTTCTTCCATATTTCATTAAAGATTAGCTTCTGCAATTTATCCTCTGGAATGCAAGAAGGCTAAATACTTTTTTTCCTATGTAATGATGAGTCTATCAGTATGTAAATGGATACTGAGTTGCTGAAAAGCCAGGCTCGAAGAGTTTACAAATGAAAATGTTTTCCTAATAAAACTATAGATTTCAAACAAAATGGCAAAAACTTAAAACACTACCTCCACCACTAAAAAACCCATCCAGAATACACCCATTTCATTTTTCTTTTAAAGAGAAAAATAGTGCTGGCAGATCTAGTTTGAAACAATTTAATTTTACTAGAAAATGTAGAAATGTATTTATGCTAGGAAAATCTAGGATAACATATTTCCACTAAAATTAATGTGTGTAGTAAGAAGGCCTCTGAAAGCTCTAAGAGCAATATTAATTCTTACATGTAATCTGTTGGATTGAGATGGATTAAAGTGATTAGTTCCTCCAGAGTCTGCATCTTGGGGTCTAAAGCACCATTTTTTCCCAGTGGAAGAAAGAGTATGATACAAAGACATTCTTGTGCTTATCCTTGAGGTCAATATTAAGTATAACATTCAAAGACAGAGACAACTATACGGCCAAAATCCTAGGTATCATGTAGACAAACATCTTGGATCTAATTCTGTCTTCACTAGCTTGGAAGTGTGGTGTAGGCAAAGGCATAAATACATCTTAATGGGCCTTCAGTGCAAATGAGTGCCTAGGTCAGTATAATAATTTATACATTAATAAAATATTTTATTCAGCAAAATCCTTGACTCTATGTTCTGAAATTATTTGACCCTGCCAATGCGGTATGAATTTTTGAGACAAGAAATTGCTATTACTCCTCAGCCTGAAGGTAAGTATTGGGACAGCATTTTTCATCAACTTTTCCACAGAGCCATTGATACTTTCTTCCAATAAAGTCAGTTGGCTGGACCTTGCCTCTTATGTTTTGTGTTGCAGGTGATTTCCCAGACTTCTGCTTCTACACCCAACCTGTACTCAGCTGTGTAAAAAACGTTTTGTTCTCTGTGAGTGTGATGCTACTTTTGAAATCACAAGGCATTAATGTCTCCAGTGAAACTTAAATTTTCATTCTGTCAGAAGAAAACAGACTCACTGTCATTCCTGAACTTCAAGGGCCATGAAGTTAACTTCATGAATTCCTTTCCAACTGTGCAGCAGCAAATGTCAAAAACACGTCTGTCTTAGTTTGTAACATTTCTCCACTAAAATAACATTTTCTTTTCAGTAGTTGGCAGCTCATCCTCATTTTAAGGTACCTACTTATGCTCATGTGATTAGTGGCTAACAATTCTAATTAAAAAAAAAAAAAAATTTATAAGCTTCCTTTTTGACAGTTTTGACATTCAGAAGGATAAATAGGTGCTGACTTGGTAAATTTCCTCTTTCACTTCAGAAAGGGAAATAAAAAGAAAATATTCCTCGGCAACTGAGGAAGACTTGTAACAGAAATATATGTATATTCCAACAGAGGACTCTGCTTCCCTTCCAGTTCCAACATCACTGAAACAACTAGTATGCATAAGTATCTTCAGCATTTGACAGGAAATTACATTTCATTCAGAACTCAATGCCATGGCAGAGGTTGCCACAGAAATTGGCTTTATTTCAAAGTTTTTGCCATCAAAGAAATGGTAGGGCCTAGATGGAGATTGCAACATGCCAGCTACTTCTTTAAAGCAAAATCTGATATTTTAACTATAAAAAATAATTGTAAAAGAAAATTCTAAACAATAATCAATTCCCTTTCTCACTTGCTTATCTCCCACAATGTGCTTAATCCTTCTCCAGAAACATGGCTTACTTTAAGAGTACTCCTACTATTACTATATGGGCATGCAGCGCCTAGCCAACATCATGTGGTAATAAATGAAGTATACCCACTTTTAAGTTGGGCAATTTAGAGTTCCTCTGCTTCTCAGATGAGCCAAATAGGTAAGTTTGTTCACTTTTTAATTATCACTGCACCCAGTCAGACTCGTGTTATTTGCAGAAATGAGCATAGGCATAATACAAATAATTCTCCCAAAGCATGTTGTAGGCAATGGAACAGAGCATTCTATGCGTTACAGCTCATTTCTTTGCCATTAATTCAGAACATAACTGTCACAAATTCTTAATTATTTTAGTAATTAGAAAAGGAAATCAACAATGCTTAAAAAAAGATAGCTACTTGCAATTGTTCCTCTAGGATGCTTAATGTAGCATGTGTATATGCCTTAATCTCTGGATGGAGAAGAAAAAGAAGGCAGATGGATAAACAAATACTGGTTTATGCACTATGTATTTGGCTCCCCTGACTTTCTCTTTTACTGACTGTATACAATGGGAGTACTTATCTGCTATTGCCCTGACTGAACCCAAAGGACCAGGTGGCCACCTGCTTCTTGATATGCAATTATGAAAATAGTCTTTGGATGAAAATGTAAATATGTTGCACATCTTTAGTCTTTCAAAAATTTCTTTTGCCTTTTCTTGATAAGGACTCAATGTCATTCATCAAACAAGATAAAAGATAATCATTGAAGATAATCATTGCAATAAAAATAAGGCTCCCTGTAGAGTCAAGCAGATATTTAACACTAACAAGCATATCAGAATCTGGCCTTTTGTCAAGAAGACTGAACTGTTTTCATTCAAAGATGATTGGAATGTAAAAGCTTTACAGGGTCAGATTTTGTCACTCTTTTCCCACTGCTTAATAATTTCTATCCTGAGCGTTCACTGAGGACATGTGGAGAGACATACTAAGCTCTACTCTCAAACTAACAATACTGGGCACATATTTGAAGTTTCGTAACAAGGAACAGAATATGCCACAGCTTTTGTGTGCTGGCAGAGTGACATAGGATGCAGTAAGAACTTTCCATTTGTCGTTGTCTCCATTAGGACATTTCCCATCACAGTCCTGGGTGCTAAGGACAAATATATGGTTTCTTATGAGCTGATTCCCATTGAATCAAATGAAAGGGGATTGCTGGAGTCAGAGTCCCATAGACTAAGCTTTGGCTGATGGATGAATTTGTCCTTACTAGAGGAAGAGGGTATCAGTATCTGAGAGAAGCTACCAGTTATTTCTCTCCATATGCTTCTTCCCCTTTCCCACCGCTGTGTGGTAGAAAACAGCTGATCAAATTTTAGTGTGATACCTTAAGTCAATGTATCTATGTTTTTGGATTATTCAGGCTGAAACTAACACAAAAATAAACAAATTATAAAGAACTTTAAAGTAAATAAAATGTGAATATGCCTTTCTTTCTCATGTGGCATAGCTTGGGGGTATAACTTTTTTTGGAGTGGACTCACAGAGCCCATGCTCTTTAGACTATCAGTAGACATGTGGAACTGGCTCATGGGGATCAGAAACCGAAATTAGGAAACTTCCCCTGTCAAAGCCTTATGAAATCAAACAAGAAAAATGTTTTCATACTTTTCTCTAATTCACAGCAAATTCACTGTCCATGTATAGCAGTATGCAAATTGTACCTGCTACAAAATTTTTCTCCAAAGTAAGAAAAAGTTCCTTAGATGCTTTAATGTAGATCATTTCTATATAACAAAAATAAATAAAAGCAGCTAAAGCATGTCCCATTTGAGGTAGTCCTGACACATAAGAACTCCACTTTTGTCTCGGATGTCACAGGGCTATTTCTTACAAATTTTTGGTATTAAAGACTTTTATGTAACAAATGTTATGTAAAGTGTTTGGTTTTGGAGGTGCATATAGCTATCAATTCTTTTGTGTGTTTAAGTGTACACATGTACATCCATGTAAAGGGGAGGGGGGGAATAAGAAAGACCATACTAGTTGTAATCAGTTGACATCTAAATAGTTCTATTACATCATTTAACAAAGAAGAATGCAATGAGCTATGCACTGCCTAAGCTGGCGGTAGACTCTGTTCAGTGTGCATGCCTTCCTTGATGGTGGCATTGTCTCCTGCAATGGCAGCTTGCATCAGCTCTGGCACAAATCAAAGGGAAAACACTGCCAAGCCTTTTAAGAACCTTCTGGCAATTAATGAAACATTTTGGTAATAGGTGGGTGGAGTGTTGTCTTAATTCATTTTCTGGCTTTTCCGARACTCTAAACATTGCGGAGTGAACAATGCTACTTATCTGCTGCCTGGTATTTTAGTGTTTTAGCTATCCTAGTCACTAGCAATGCTGAAAATGATACTGCCATGTTCCTAAAAGCATGCTATAACATCCTTAGATAAAAAATGAAGTTTATTATCATATCCCTATCTTTAAAAAGTAGAACAGTTAAGTTTCAACTTTTTTTATTTAATGTGGCCAGTTAATCTGTATTGGGTGTAGGTGCCAAGGTGTTGGCAGTGGGGGGCTGCACCAGTGGCCTCTGTGAGGACAGGTCAGGGGCTGCCCATGCCGGACACAGCCACTTTCAGATGGTTCTAGTCAGCTCCAAAACAGACCCACCACAGGGCACTGTTGGGCCCACCAGCCACATTGGTGGTGCCTCTGCAAAAACATGATTAAGAAAGGGTAAAAAATGCTGGACAGCAGCTGTGGGAGAGAGAAGTGAGAAAATTGAGTAAAACAGCCCTGCGGACACCAAAGTCAATGAGGAAGGAGGGGGAATAAGAGGATACTTGGTACAATAGGTAGCAGACTCACCATGACCATCCAGCTTGGTTGAAGTGTTATGCAGTTGTCAAGTTTTATGGTGCGGATTCTCCAAGGTGTAGCTGACTGTTTTGGGTGTCCTTGGAGAGTGAGCCTCACTTCTACACCAGGAAGAGAACAGTTCTGGTCTTGTGAACAGTTCAAAACATGTGCAATAATCTGTACATGCATGAATATATAGACCATATTTCAATCACAAGTAATAAAAAGTAAGGTCATCTATTTTGATATAATTCTGAGCTAACTCTGGAGTCCATTTCAGTCTTGAATTATCACCAGGTTTACTCCATGTTTAAACTGGACAAAAAGGTAACTTTGCATTACTACCCTCCTGTGACTGATTGTTTTCCAGAGAAAAACTTGAATTCCATACATTTCCTTTTTGCATATCCTTATATCCCTACTACCATATTCTTATTACATTAGTAATAGGAGGCAACTGCCATTTCAGTGTGATAGCCGGGTGTCCACAGGGAAATGAGAGGGTAAAAAAAAAAGTAACACAGTAAGATGGCATCTTTGGTAATGTGAGTGCCATGTGAAGTAAGAAGAGAATAAATAAATTATATTTGATAACAGGAAAGGATATGAATAAGGTACATAGACAGAAGAACAAAGGTATCCTGGGGAGAATGAAAAAACAAACAAACAAAAAAAAAAAAACAAAAAAAGCAGACAATGGCCTGCAACACTCTGACCCACTGATTCCATTACCTCATCAAAGGCACAAGTAGGGGAACCCCATCTGCAGAGGCATAAAACTGGACAGCTTGTTATCTTTATGCTACACCTTCACAATTGTAATAGTAACTATGCATCTCTGTTACTCACCTGATTACTGTTTAAATATCTGATGTGTAAGCACCATGAACATGAAAGAACATGTGCAGAAACCATATGGATAATTTGTGGCATGGTACTAAAAAGAGTAGGCTGTACTAGCACAGCTGGTGATTAAAATGTCTTTGTAACTAATCAGACTCTGGCATCTGGTCTACTGCAATGTACAGACTTCCTGGTGGGAACTGTGGTCCTTTTATTTGATAAGACATGATGAACAGCAAGAATGGCCAGTGAGAAACAGTCCAGAAAATAAGTCTGCATGAGGATATGCCAAATTATAGGCAGGTTATTCCCTAAAACTAAAAAAGAAAAAAGAAAAAAAAAAAAAAAAAAAAAAAAAAAAAGCTACAGAAATATTTAATTTGTGGGAGGATTAATCTGGGGATGATAGCTTAAATCAGAGTGACAATTACAAATTTAAAAAAAAAGATAGATTTTGAAGTATAAGTAATGAGAAATAGTTATTGTAAGGAAAGGGCCAGAGGAGATATCCTTGCTTTCCTTAAAGGAAGGATCTAATTACCAAGAAGTACTTGAAAAGATTGCATTCAAAGTACAATATTTTGAAAATTCTTCTATTTAATAAGAAAATATTTCATTTTCTGTTCCTAGACTGTACTTTCCCTCTCCTTGATCATGACAGCTTTTTCTGTGCCAAAGAACCAAATCAAAAGCAAAATGTGTTCCTTAAAGGGTGAAATAAAATCAAAAATTTTGACTCTAATAACAATCAGAAAAGTTAGAAGTGAAAGTGATCTACTTGATCATGTAATCAATTTTCTGGCCAATGCCAAATTATCTCTGGTGTTTATGTCAGTATTTTGTTCAGTCTACTTTTAAGTGCATTCACGAGCCCTTGGCCTCAGCTGATCGCCAGTGAGTATTAAATGGAGGATTCAGTTATTCTGTCTTTAAAAAAGGAAATTTACTGCAAACAGGACTCATGTTGATCAGCCAGGGGTAGCTGAAGGGAAGCTGATGTACAGATACTGTATATGAACCCTACAGCATGGAAGTCTATACTGTGTGGATTCTGCTGTCTTTTATCACTATGCCTACAATGTGGAGGAAGAAGAGGTGGCATAAAAAAAGCAGCATGTTAATAAAAGAAGCATGATTCATAGAACAAGCATGACCAGCAGGTCGAGGGAGGTGATTCTCCCCCTCTACTCCACTCTCATAAGACCCCACCTGGAGTACTGCRTTCAGCTCTGGGGCCCCCAACATAAGAAGGACATGGACCTGTTAAAGCAGGTCCAGAGGAGGGCCACGAAGATGATCAGAGGGCTGGAGCACCTCTCCTATGAAGACAGGCTGAGAGAGTTGGGGTTGTTCAGCCTAGAGAAGAGAAGGCTCTGGGGACACCTTATAGCAGCCTTCCAGTACCTGAAGGGGGCCTACAAGAAAGCTGGAGAGGGACTTTTTGCAAGGGCATATAGTGATAGGACAAGGGGTAATGGTTTTTGAAAGAGGGTAGATTTAGACTAGATGTAAGGAAGAAATTCTTCTCTATGAGGGTGGTGAGGCACTGGAACAGGTTGCCCAGAGAAGCTGTGGATGCCCCATCCCTGGAAGTGTTCAAGGCCAGGTTGGATGGGGCTTTGAGTAACGTGGTCTAGTGGAAGGTGTCCCTGCCCATGGCAGGGGGGTTGGAACTATATGTTCTTTAAGGTCCCTTCCAACCCAAACCATTCTATGATTCTATGATTCTATGATAAAGATGTAGAAATCACTTTTTTTTTTTCTTCTTTTTTGCAGAGGCCTCTGCATCTCAAAGACTCTGAAGTAGCTTCTGCTTAGCCAACCTCTATTACAAATCTAAGACAGCTCCTACTTGACTCTTGCTGTGGGAAGCTTTGCTCTCAGAAAACTATGTTTCATAATTAGGAACTCTGTTCTTCAGCTTCCATTTTTACATTCTTAATTTCATCCTATTATCACATTTATACTCCACACTCAGTGACATGCAGTGACCCCTGCCTTTTTTAGTATGCTCCGACATCATCTCAATGGCTTTGCAAGTAATACTTTCATCTCTTTCTACTCATCAAAAAACCATGGTGGAAGATTCTTGAAAATGTACTTGAAGACAATAGCATACACTGTATACTATATACATAAGCCATATATCATACCATATGACATATGTGTCTGTTCTGACAATTTGACAACAAATTTCAAGAAAATAAAGTAATTGTAATGTGAGTATGTATGATGGTACATATATATATAGGGGATTATATTCAAAGATCTGTCATGCAAACTTTTATATATAAGGATGTCATATTTTTTTCAGAGGTGAAGACACTTCCATATGTTCTGTCTGAGCTCCATTCGCATGAGTCATGAGGGGGCTAAATCAACTGCCGTGTTCTTGAAATACCTGAACCCATAAAGGGAGTCCAAAATGGTGGAGTTCTGCTAGCATTGTGTCATATTTTTTAAAAACCCTGGTACTGTTGCTAAACACTTCTCCTTGCTAAGGTGCCTTTCTAATAACAAATTGTTGTTGTTTGTTTGTTTGTATTTTAAGTGAGGAAAATGTCATTGTCACTATGCTTAAATATAATGAAAATATTTAGGCAAAAAAAATTCCAAGAATTTCTTTTGTAAGTAAGACTGCAGTTCTAACATAGAAATGGTCTATCCTTCCTCAGGGAGGGAACAAGGAGCCTGGAAGTTCTTTGCTGTCTTTTGCATCATGAAGATGACTGCAAAGATCTGTTTTGAAAGAGATGTTGAGGTGGGTGGTTTTGAGGATTAGTCTGCCAAACTCTCTTTTAAAATTAATCCAGTGTCATTTGACCAAGAGCATGGCAGAAAGATGCAACAGGTAAAGCGGTGGGTTTGAAATGTTGAAGCATGGAGCTGACCTTAATATATGAAAAATTATACCTCAATTTTTGCCTCAAAGCCATCAGGCAGGACACAAAGGTCTTGGAGACCAATGACTCTCACAGAGAGGAATTTCTGTGAGACTTCCTATGGAAGTCTTGATTCTGTTTTCTTAATGCAGTCCCAAATGGACAATGTGGTGGCCTTGTGGCACCCATTACAGTCTTACAGATGTCAGCCACAAAAAGTGATTGCAAGTTACTGACTAAATGAAGATAAGTAAAGTTCAGAAATCTGCAAGCTGCATGCAACAGGGATGTCTAGCAGGAAGTGGGAGTTGTAACACTAACTCAAGTACTTTGTGTAAAATAAAATTTCAAAATGAAGGACCTCTTTATCTTCTACTACATTACTATTAATTTTAAACAATGCTGTTGTGTCAACTCCAGAGCCTAGGTGGAGAAATTTGGATTAAGAAGAAACCTTTTCTCTAAATGGCTTGGAACTTGTTCAGTACAGGAGGAGCGACAATACTTTTTCAGAGAGTAGTGTCACGGTGCTACTTTTGTGTCCATGTGTAATTCACAGGAAAGCTAACACTGAGGGAAGCTGCTAGGTTAAAGAACGGTGCTGGAAATTAAGTCAATTGGTGCTTGGATAATGGAGGAAATGGAGATGGAATTTAGTTTTATTTTCCCCTGCAATTAGAAACTTTCAGTCTTGCTTGTGTGAGCTTTCATAAAGGTAAAATTCCGCTGTAATTTGCTGCTAAATACTGAAATGATTGTTCCAAACTAAATAGATGGTAGCATATTAATAAATAACTGATTTTACCACTCATATTTTATCAAGGAGAAAAATACCTCTAGTAAGATATTTTTCTGTTCAATTTCTGACAGATCCACATGTGGATACTATTGGCCAAAGTTGCACAGTATTAGTCATAGAAATAATATTTTGTTTCTTTTTCGAATGTATATACATACATATTGACCTAAAGATTTTCTGTTGGCACATTAAGCTTTTCTAATACTATTGATATCAATATCACCCAGATATGCCTCTGCAGTCAGTGATAAATTGTTGAGCCATTTGTATGTTACTAGGTATCAGGCTATTTGAAATAATGTATTGATTTTTCATTTCTATGGTTGACATATACTGGAACAGTAGCTTGCATATTAAAACAATTTGCCCACGCAGTTTGAGCCTAAGGAGGAAATGTGCTCCATGGTACACCATAAGAATTTTCATTTACATATATTAAAAATGGAATATAACAATTCCCATTAGAAACCCAAAATACCTTTTCTGAATCAGTATGTCTGAGATTCTCATAGCCTAATTATCTGTCACATAGAAAGCTTAGATACTGCAAACCAAAGCTAAGAATGTACAAGAACATGGATTAAACTGGGATGCTATTCCAATTCTTGTCTTCTGTTTGTTAATCAGAGAAGGTAAATAACATTCACTGTTTTAAAGAATTTGGACTATCATAAGATGTTCTCAATTACTTTAATGATAAAAGGACAGTATTGCTTAATAGTCATAATGCGTAGGCCCAGAACATGAAATGTATATCATAGAATCATAGAATCATTAAGGTTGGAAAAGACCTCTAAGATCATCAAGTCCAACCATCAACCCAACACCACCATGCCCACTAAACCATGTCCCTAAGTGCCTCATCTACACGTCTTTTAAATACTTCCAGGGATGGGGACTCCACCACTTCCCTGGGCAGCCTGGTCCAATGCTTGACCACTCTTTCAGTAAAGACATTTTTCCTAATGTCCAATCTAAACCTCCCCTGGCGCAACTTGAGGCCATTTCCTGTCGTCCTATCGCTAGTTGCTTGGCAGAAGAGACCAACACCCACCTCGCTGCAATCTCCTTTCAGGTAGTTGTAGAGGGCGATAAGGTCTCCCCTGAGCCTCCTCTTCTCCACACTAAACAGTCCCAGTTCTCTCAGCTGCTCCTCGTAAGACTTGCTCTCCAGACCCTTCACCAGCATCGTTGCCCTCCTCTGGACACGCTCCAGCACCTCAATGTCCTTCTTGTAGTGAGGGGCCCAAAACTGAACAGTATTCGAGGTGGGGCCTCACCAGTGCCGAGTACAGGGCCACGATCACTTCCCTACTCCTGCTGGCCACACTATTTCTGATACAGGCCAGGATGCCATTGGCCTTCTTGGCCAGCTGAGCACACTGCCGGCTCATATTCAGCTGGCTGTCAACCAGCACCCCCA
>JAYKAV010002827.1:610145-626278 GCA_035582835.1 Phoebastria nigripes
TGATCAAAAAAGCCAAAATTCTGCCGGTGGCACCAGCCCCTGAGCCATGTGTTGATCAGGCGTGTTTTCCTGTCCTTGTCAGTATTCTTCCCTGCCACTGAAGGGATTGAGGAAAACACTRCCTGTGCTCCTGATCCTTCAACCAATCGCCCCAGTGCCCTGAAGTCCCTTTTGATCGCTTCTGGGCTTCTCTCTGCAACCTCGTCGCTGCCGGCCTGTATAACCAATAGYGGGTAGTAATCAGAGGGCTGTACCAGACCGGGGAGTTTCCTAATAATGTCTCTAATCCGGGCCCCAGGGAGGCAGCAGACTTCCCTGTGGGATGGGTCCGGTCAGCATATCAGGCCCTCCGTTCCCTTCAGAAGGGAATCGCCTACGACAATTACCCTCCTTTTTTTCTTAGCMGAGGCAGTYATRATGYGTGGGGCTGGCCACCTCACCTGAGGCAACCCCTTGGATGGACCTTCATCTACATCCTGATTTGCCTGGCCCTCGAGTTCCAGAGCCCCATACCTGTTGTGTAAGGGCAACTGGGAAGGTGAGGGAGGCCGGGCAGGGGTTCGCCTGGCACCCTGAGCAGGGACCTGTTTCCATTCCCTGTCGTCTCTTAGGTCCCCTCCTTCTGCCTGGTGTCAAGAGGACAGGGGATCCTCTGCTTCTTGTGAGGCCTCCATCTGCTGCCTTTGCCTCAGGGATGGTAGGGKGTGGCTCCACCARTCTATCTCCCTCTCRCACTCCCTGATACTCCTTAACCTTTCCACTTCCTCTCTCAGCTCTGCCACCAGGCTGAGCAGATCATYCACCTGGTCACACCGCACACAGGGGTTGTCTCTGCTGCCCTCCAGTACAAGGGATAGTCTCAAGCACTCCCTGCAGCCGGAGACCTGGACAGCTGTATGCTTGTGTGAGGGCTCCGTCAGGGTCACCACATTCCTTCTGACAACGGCTTTCAGCCAGGTGGAAACCATAGCTAGCTGTTCTTCTGGGAGGGCGATGACCACTAGTTGAGTTGGCCTCTAGAGCCAGGAGGGGGGCTGCGCCCCGCCCGCTCGCCTTCCCTGCACGCCCTGCCTGCGCCAACTGCCGCGCCAACTGCCGCGCCGCACTCTTCTGAGGCGCCACGTCCTGTTTGCCCGCCCTGTTCGCCGCGCTGCGGATCGCTCGCGCTCCCTGGGGGCTGCTCTTGTATGAGGGGGTTGGGCCGCCGTCCCTCCTGTCCCCGCCCACGCCGAGTCAGAGCTGCCGCTCGTCAGGAGCTCACTCCTCCGGCTCGGGGAGGGGGGGGGCTGGGGCTCCCTCTCTCTCCCTGGGCTTTCGCCTTCGCGGGTTTTTGCCTTCGCGGTTTTTGCCGCGGTTTTGCCACTTTAGGAAAGGTCCCCCGTCGCGATCCTCCGCTCCAGAGCCCTTCGCCTCGGTGGCTTCCGAGCCATTACATTACAATATGTAATTGTGTGTATAGATAGATATACAAACACAAGCTGATATACTTTACAATATACATTACGTAGTCAATGCCTGGGAAGTGCTTCCAGCTCATATAATAAAAGAGACAAAATATTTTTATATGCAGAACTGTAATAATTCACCAGAATAGGCTACAAATGCTTGTAAAACCCTTTAGCAACCTTCATTAAGTAGAAACATAGAATCACAGTAATGAAGGTTGGAAGTGACCTCTTGAAGTCATCTGTGTCAACCTTCTGTACAGTGAAAGTCCAGTGAGATCATGTTGCTCAGATGCTCAACATTGTCGATCTGAGGTTGGAACATCTCCAGGGAGATTCCATCCAGGTTGGAACATCTCCTGGGAGACTGCTCTGATGATGTGTTACCCTCATAGAGAAAAAGGTTGTATTTGAATTCACATTCTTGCAATCTGTGTCTGTTGCATTTTGCCCTTCCACAGTGCTTCTCCAAGAAGAGTCTGGTCTCCATCCTCTCTATATTTTCCCATTAGATAGCTTCATAAATCGTCTCTTTCACCTTCTTTTCTCCAGACTGAACAAGCCATTCTGTCTCAGCTTCCACTTGTACATCCAGTGCTCCAGTGCCCAGCAATCTTCAAAGTCCTCTGGTGAGTTGCTCTGATGTGTCAGTATCTTTCTTGTACTGCAGAGGCCAAAACTGGATGTGACCAAATGACATTTTTTGTGTACAAGTATCATTCATATTTATAGCTAGATATATTCACATGACTCTACGTCAATAGTGGAAAATTGTACTTTGATACATATACAAATCAATATTTTATAGTATGTTTCTATGACACATATTTGAATAAAATGTCCCAATTTTCCACCATGCTGAGAATTAAAACATACTGTCCTAACCAAAAAGGAGATTTGAATATTTTTAACTTAAAATTCTGTACACTTTTTTGATACTTGAGTAGCTAAAGCTCTAACATAAAAGTGTGAAGTACTAAAATGGTAGCAAAAGATCTAAAGCTAGTGCTTCTCTTCTTAGTTCAGATGAAAAGTATATTTAATTAAGGCTAAAGCAAGATTTCTTTGATTTGTTCCTTACCAGTAGAAATTGAAAGCCCTGTTAAAAACTACCAGTAAAATCATGGAAACCCAACATCATTTTCCCTTCTGTGACAAGGAGGACCCGAGTGTAAACACTTAGATCTTGTATTTTGCAGGAACTTTACAAGACTTCACAAACTACACTCTGAAGTATAAAATGGAGTCAGACAAAACAAAGTATTTAGAGGTTATTTATAGTGGCACTTCTGAAGTCTGAAAATCCATCATGAGAAACAGTATGTTTTTAGTGATGGGATCTTTCTGAAAAATCACGCACCCTAAGCTATCTCTAGTTTGGCATCTTAGACAGTCAGATCTTAAAATGTTAAAAGGAGCAAAAATACCCTAACATTTTGTACAGTAGACTTACTCAGCCTTTTCTGGCCTATCATCCATACTAGTTTCTGCTAGTGAAATTAAATTCTGCAAGAAAAGTAGCTTTTTCATGATTACTTTCCATGTAATGAGCCTACTCTAAATGTTTGTGAATGACTAGAACTAATTTATAGCTGATTAGCACTCATTCCTGCTGCTCAGGACAGATCTTAAAGCTCTTTTCTTCCTATGGTGAAAGTTATTAGAAAATGGAGTTTGGGATGAAGACCAAAGGAAAATTAAAGCTCTAAACTGCAGCCTGAAAAAATATAATCTGCTATGTTGTAATTGCTTTTATTGTTATCCTTGGTGAATGTAACAAGCCTTTTTATTCAACAGACCCAGGTGGGAGAACTGAGTAAAAATTATAATATTTTTCCATAAAATATAATCATTTGAAATGTAAAAACCAAAGCACTTTTGATGAAGAAAATATACTGTTAATAAAAGATGGGCTCATCAAAAAGAAAATACCTTGTAACAGCACACAGGTGGTAGGAGGTAATAGCAATACACAGACAATAAAAGTTGTAAGAGGTTAACAGCCTGACCCAAGAACCTGATGCTGTTGAAGGTAATTTTCTCGGTACTCAGTACAGGATAAAAGGGAGAAACTACTGTTCATATCTTGGGCCCCTGAAAAATTGCTTGTGTGCCACTTACAAACATAAAAGTATTTGAAGACCTTCAGTTGTATTGTTCACACTGCAAACTAATGTTTAAAAACATATAATTAGACAGTAATTCAGCGTTA
Organism: Phoebastria nigripes; assembly: GCA_035582835.1. Taxonomy (NCBI): domain Eukaryota; kingdom Metazoa; phylum Chordata; class Aves; order Procellariiformes; family Diomedeidae; genus Phoebastria; species Phoebastria nigripes. The sequence continues at coordinate 613,803 of JAYKAV010002827.1, forward strand.
ACAATAGTTTCCTACTTTCTTTTGCTTGAATTATTTTTTACATAGCTCCACGGTTACATTTTAAAGGATTCTTTTGTAGATGAAGAAAGTTCCCCAGGTAGTTCAGTATGATGTTTACCAAAAGCAGTTCTTCAGAAGAAGCACAAAAGGAAACACTTTCCCCACACTTACCAGGTTATGCTCTGAGTAAGACCCAGAGTCCTCTTCTGAACAATATTCCTGCATTAGCACAGCAGTTAAGGCAACACAAAAGAAGTATTTGCTTGTCATCATTGTTTATTAGAAATAGGACATCGGTGTGTATGTAAGTGAAGTGCTGTGACACAGCCCTTTAAAAATGTAAGTTATACTAGTTGTTAGCTCCCCATCTGCAACATTTGCTTTACTGTTTATGGGTTTCTCCACACTATCAGTTTGACTTTCTTCCTATTGCTTTTAATGTTGCTGATCCCCCCCATCATATATAACATTTTTCTATATTTGTGTACATACTCTTCATACTGTGACTGACCAGTAAACCCTTAAAATGGAAGAAGATTTAGAGGAGATGAGCAAAGGTGATGTGCCCATGAAGCTCAGGCAATAATGCAGGTTGTGACTGACCACAGCTGTTGCAAAGAAGCTGACTTTATCTCAATGCAAAGGGGACTGGAGGGTGACCTATGTCTTAAATAAACAGCTATCAACGGTTGAGTGGATCAACTGGTGATGTAAATGTTTCTCCCTGAGTTCATTAAAAGAGTGTGAGTGTCTCCCTGAGTTAGCCAGACCAGCATGGGGGGAGTCAATATGTGTCTCAACCCAACATAGAATATAAGAACTGAACAACTAACAGAAGAATTTCAAAGAGAGCAATGGGCTTGAGCTGGCTCCAACTCACATATTCCTTCTTGGCAACTGGAGACATCCAGTGTCATGACAGTGAGCATGTTATAGAGACCAGTAATGGGAATCACACTGATATTGTGATTGAACTGTGTATTGCAATAAGTGTATTTTGCCAAGTGTAACTTATATTTGTATAGTGTTTTCAGTATAGCTTGTAAAACTCCACTAAATCAGAAATTCCATGTAACATCAAATATCTGCAAATAAGTAAATTTTATATTAAACATTACACCTCTACATGTGATGTGTGGAATACCTAAAAGAACTTGGCCAGAGAGTATTGGAATCTGACACATACGCACTATTTTGTTCCTGAAATCCAATCCAAGTAGCTTTCTCAAAGAAGTTGGGGAATGCTAAAGAACAGGTTTCTCTTGGGTGTCTTCCATGCAGATGATACAGACTTTGACTACTGCAGGTTTAGTTCCCATTGCTCAAAACAACTCTCCAACACTGTCACAGTGAGCCTTTCAGATATTTGTATATGCTCTGACAATCACAGACATGAGAGGATGCAAATGTTTTGTCCTCCCTACCCACTCCCAAGCCTGGGAAATATCTACCTGACATGTGACCAAGATGACAGCTTTTTTAAGTTCTGGTCCCACTGCTGGTGCAGAGCACTAAGAGCTCCAGCAATGGGGATGAGCCTGGGGGACAGGGAGCAATTGCAGCACTGCTATGTGTACTAAAAGAGCAAGATTGGTGATTCACTTATTGGTATTGTCCCCTTACAGTACAGAGAAGGCTGGGAGGAGTGAAAGGAAGATTAGGTTATGAGATTACCCATTGTGTTATGCCCTTTTCAGCACTGGCACAGTAACATGTAGTTACTGGCTGGGGGACTTGGGTCCATTCTTTGACTCACATCACTGAGACAAAGCAATGCATTCTCGTAAGTTTAATAAAAACCTTAAATAAATCTCAAAGAAAAGAATATTTTGTGATACAACAATAAAAGTTGAAATTCAAAACTAAAATCCTGTTTATGTTCTCTGGCCAAATAAATTGTCCTTTAAATGATGTTTATTTGTTTTGTTTTCCTAAAAGATTATCTCTGTTCTGAAAATCACCTTCTCACATAAGCAATCTTACTTTATTCTTTAGGCATACCCAGATAGATGCAAATTCTTTAAAGACAGATAATCAGAGAAGCAGAGTTAAGCAATTGAAAATTTGTCTTCTCTAGAAATATTAATACCTTCCTAAATTTTCAGTCTTCCTTATATTCTAAATTGCCTAATAACTCATTATCAAAGGCCCAAATGCACCTCCATAAACTCTGTTGATCTCCAGTTTCAAGGCAGAATTTTCATTTGGTTTCCGACCTCCCTCTTCTTTCTTCCGTCTCACTCCCAACTGTATGATAAATTGAGCAGAGCAAAAGTGTCTGTTGTATCTATGTATGTGTAAGTGATGGTGTATAAATCTGTACATGCAAGAACAAATAAAAAGACCCAAGCTGGCACTTGCAAAGGCTAATTTTTTGGACTAATATTTTGTCCMTGTCTGCAGTGTTCTACAAAAAAATATTTATATCCAGAGGAGGGAATGCTAAGGTCAAAGGTGACAGCCAGCCTTCAGGACACTTGACAGTGTCAAGTGTCAAAATTAACATCCATGTGTTAATTTTTTTGACTAATATTTTATGTGAGCTCATGATTTTATGTTTGAAAGATCATGTACCTTTTTTAGTGGTTACAAAGTAAGTAGTCAGTTTTTTCAGTTTCACCTAGATATCCATTTAGTTACTTTGTTACCACATTGTGCTCAGAAAACTTACTTTAGATTTTGTTTTCATATTTGTAGCTTTACATGCACAACACATTGTATCTTGACATTTTCCAGACACCTGAAATCGCCATGGCAACTTACTCATGAACTGCTTTTTGATGTAGAAGCCGAGACTATTTAGTAAAATAAAGCAAAAAAGAAGCATTTACTGAGCAACCAAATATAGATATACAGTGAACACAGCTAGGTTATACTGAATTAACACCAGAATTATGAAGAAGCACACCAAGAAAAAAGAAACAAAGAAACGTGAAATTTCAAGTGGGGTTTAATACTCTGAATAGAGATGAAATTCAGAATGCTGATTTTCAGGCTGCGCAAGATCATCTAACAAACACAGTCTTGATGATGGCTGAAACCCCACTTTAGAAGTTATTTGCAAAGCTAATTCTTACGTTCTGCACTATTTTTTCAGGATGCCTATAAATGTCCTTATAAAGACTTCTAGCCTGCATTGCCTATGCAACTAGGGATTGAATTGAACATGATTAGCAATCATCCTAGTATTTTATGTAATTGTGCATGCGACTTTTGTGGCATGTATCACAAACCATGACTTTTTTTGATAGTTCTCTATGCTAATCTGTGTATTTTCCTGTATATAGTCCTGGCAAGGCAATTGGTGATAGGATCCAGGGTCCTTCAGGTGCAGGAAAGTATGTAGCAGGTATTTTCAGAAGTGCTTAATTTATACTCAAGTCAGTTTAACTCTCATATATGATGATTTTGTCTAAGTAATTTGTAAGGCTTGTTCCTAATTTCTCTGGACCTTATCTCCTCATCTGCGAAAACAGACAGCAGTTATTTCTCTTTGCCTTTCATCTCATGCTTTTCAGCTTGCAAGCCCTTCGCAGCATGACTTATTTCCTATGTATATTCAGTCTGGCTGCTGTAATAAATGAAATAAATAACTTAAAAAATACAAAGGTATGGAAAAACCCTTCATATGGATGATGAAACCCTTGAAGACATGTAAAATGTCCCTCCTAAAATACAACCTTCTGTCTTCCCTCTTTCATCCCATTGAAAAGGAACTGTGAGAGCTCTTTCCACACTGAATCACTTCAGGTTCCATTAGCTTACACTTTTCAGCTGTGGCAGGCAAATCCTGGCATGTATTTTTGTACCTTTCTAAAATGCATTTTGGCTCATTACCAGAGCCATTACTAAATCATTCCTTTCTCTAGTTACTGGAATAGAAAAATAGTAAGGGAACATGGTAAATTTACCTCACTGCTGCAAGAAGCTCCTTTTGCAGAAGGTAAAGCTTATTGTGAGTCTAAAGGCTTTTAATATATGGTCACACCATTGTGTAAAACTTTCTTTTGCTCTATGTCAGAGAACTGAGTACACAGTCTGGGTTCCCGAGTGATTAATTTTTATATATAGTACAGTAACGGATGCTCTGATTTCAGAGATAATTCAAAACTTGGTTAGTAACTGGATAATGGACTCCTGTTTTTTTTTGTTTATTTTCAATACTAATTCTTTATGATACCTCATTTTCATTTTATTTCCTGAAATTCCTTTGATGTTATTGCAAGCACATACTTCATTAAAAGGGACTTCTCTGTAACAGCTGAAAGCACTCTTTAAGCAAAAAATTTTAGCAGCTAGTAAACAAAAAAAACACCTTATCTGCCTTGAAATTTCCATTTCTGATGCCTTAAAATTTGTCCTTATTTCTAAAGGAGGGAGAAATTCTCAGAATGACATTTATAAGAATGCTAAGTTTTGCATAACTAAGTTGCCAGGTAGTAATTCCTGGTTAATAACTGAATGAATGATCATGTATTATGACTAAATCTGCCAGTGAAGTATATAAAAACTCTCTGATTTTTGTCCAAAATAAAAGAGTGTGCAATTATTAATTTTGAATGTGTGACCAGGGCACGCTGGGACTTTTTTCCTAACATCCTAACATTTCCTAACCTCTTCTTAGTTCCGTTCTCTTTATACAGAATATAAATGCAGAAAAAGCATCTTGAACCCACTGGTCTACTGAAAACAAAGGATAGTGGAGGAAGATTTGTCATTCTTCTCAGACTGGGGAAAATGCAGACTACTAGTCTCACTTTGCCCTCAAAGGGTGATGCGTTTGAATTCTCCCCACTCCTGATCCATCATAGCAATATTGCAGCAAGCATCAGATCGGATGGCAAGGTCTAAATGAAAGAATGATCTGATATTTAGGGCATGAGTCTGGATATAAAAATGGATAAACATTTATTTTCTTCTGTCATAGGCCACTAAGTTTCTCTCTCAGTTCCCATCAGTAGCATAATGTTATGTGCCTGGCACACATCAGAACTTAGAGGACAGAAACATAGAAGTTTACGACACTAAAATATACCAAAGCTCATTTATGCTATATCATTTAATTTTCAGTAGTATAGTTCAGAACCCATGCTACATTTTGCATGATGTTGTAGAGGAATGGAAGTGAAGCGTGATCCTCACTTGAAGTTTTTAATCTTTTTTTTTTTTTTTTTCCCCCTCCAGGCTGGTACATTTCATCCTTCTCCGAACACTTAAACCATCAATATAGTCACCAATGCTTCACTGATATACCAGTGTCCTGGTTTTGGCTGGGATAGTTAATTTTCTTCCTAGTAGCTGGTATAGTGCTATGTTTTGGATTTAGTATAATAATGTTTATAACACACTGATGTGTTAGTGTTGCTAAGTAGTGCTTACACTAGTCAAGGACTTTTCAGCTTCCCATGCTCTGCCAGGTGCACAAGAAGCTGGGAGGGAGCATAGCCAGGACAGCTGACCCAGCTGGCCAATGGGGTATTCCATACCATRTGATGTCATGCTCAGCATATAAAGCTGGGGAAAGAAGAAGGAAGGGGGGGACGTTCGGAGTGATGGCGTTTGTCTTCCCAAGTAACCGTTATGCGTGATCGAGCCCTGCTTTCCTGGAGATGGCTGAACACCTGCCTGCCGATGGGAAGTAGTGAATTAATTCCTTGTTTTGCTTTGCTTGCGTGTGTGGCTTTTGCTTTCCCTATTAAACTGTCTTTATCTCAACCCACGAGTTTTCTCACGTTTACTCTTCTGATTCTCTCCTCCATCCCACCAGGGGGGAGTGAGTGAGTGGCTGGTGCTTAGTTGCCAGCTGGTGTTAAACCACGACAACCAGGCAGCAATATACCTAATTATATTTACTGTGGCCTTTGTGTGGTGGGCGCAATACACATGTTTTAAAATTTATGACTGAAGCATGTATCTGCTATAACAGTAGACACTACAGGCTGTGTCTGTACCCAATTAAACCATAATCAAGCCTTCGTTAACTTCAAAGTCTCATAAATAAGACCTGCAGGAATTCATCTAATGTTTACTGTGGCACTGATACCATGAAAACCTTATGACTTGATTTATCAGGAAATATAAAATCAAAAACTTATTAAAAAAATAATAAGCAGGCAGTAAAAGAAGATTGTCAGAATACAGTAAAATTAATACATCTCTCTATATATGTATTTGTACACTACATCAGAAAGACATCCATCTTCCCTTTATCTCTGGCAAAATCACCTAACAGTAGTTAAACATGTTTTGCTTGTACTTTAAGTCAAGAAATCTGCCTACTGTATAGAAGAGAGACATTCTCTTCAACAAACTATAGTGTCCCTTCAACGTTGTGGAAATTGCCAGAAGTCTGATAAATGTTTATGATCAACATGTGTGCAATATAAGGTATGATTCATCATTGTGCAGTAACTGTTTTGAACATTACCACAAGTGTGATAAACATTTCCTGGCAGCTTGTTGGCAATAGGATTTATTTAGTGTTGACATTTATTCTATTCAACTCTTTTAAAGCCAGCAGTCTGTATGGTGCACGTGTTACATACCAATGAGAACAGCAGCAATGGGAGACAGAGCTTGGGCTGAAGCTGTATAACATTCAGTACTTTCTGCAGYTTACAATTTTCTATATGTTTGAATTAAGTATTTTTCCTATAGAGTGGAGAAGGCAACCACTGCACCACAAGCTTGCAAAAGTTTCATTCAGCCTCTGAATTAATTCTTTATGTCTCCTAATATGTTCATTTAAGGGATAGAATTTCATTGCTGAGCATAGGGGTTTAGTTAGACAGTTTCCATTAATGTAAATGAGAGCTGTACAACAAAATCTCCTGCCACCTTCTTTACTGTTTGTGTAATTTGATGATAGATTTTGAACTTGGGTGAAGCACATCATTGCATAGCCCTGAATCTCCTGGTACCTGCGCACAACTCCATATCTCCCAGACTCATCAAGTAGCTACAAGGAGCCAAGCTGAAAGTGATATGTCTTCAAGACACCTTTTCTCATTAGGGCGATAGAAAGGTTCAGGTCTCTCTAGGGGCCATTGTCTCAGCTTCAGCCTGTGTGAATAACAAAACAGTGTCCACTTGGTAGCCAATTCAGAGCTGCAGTTTGGATCAAAATCTTCCCATCCATCAGAGGAGACTGCCAAATATTTGCCTAAAGAATGTTCTAACTCCCTCAACCTCTCTTTTCCAGTCTTCATGGGATAATAAGACATAATCCTTGACCAATGTAAAAAATAAGATTTTAGGACAATTGTCTGATAAAATGGACCTAGATGAAGCTCTTGCTTGCTGGTTCTAACTTTGAATTTAACAGAATTTAATGGGTAAGAGCACTCTCCTCACCTGAAATATCACTAATGACTGAGTATGTTTTAGAAATGGAATATTACAGGTTAGATTTCCCTCATGTTGAGGAGATAATGAAACCTGCATATCCCCCTTCCTTTCAGTGGAAATAATTCATCCTGGCTATTGTACAGAAGAGAGTGAGTGGTATTACATCCTCCTGATATCCATCAAAAGCAAACAAGCCAAAAGTAAAAAGTTATTTTGAAGAAAGACTGCAGGCCCCTACTTTCTGTTTGGGCTTGAAATGCCTTTGGTTGAAGGTACCAAGCTCAGAGAGGGCTGCCGGTCTGGACAGAGGGTTTTCTCTCTGCGCTGCTGTCTGGTTACTGTGAATTAACCTGGGAGATTCTTAACTTTCCCTACGTATTATATAAAGACAACCTATGAAGAATTTTATACTGAACTTCAGAATGGAGACCAGATGCCTAAATGTCATTACTTAGAATTTACATTGCACAGACCCTAAGGTGAAGAACTTGGGTGGTCTACAGTTTAACAGGACTTCATGCACTTGAGTGTCGCAAATCTAAGCTTGTCTGTAAGCTGAACAGCCAAGGATCAAGGGCTATTTTAAAGTTCATTTCATGATAATAAAACCAAATTATTGCATTACCTGTAGTGCAGATTTAGGATTGTTTTGATGAACTATAGGAAAGAATTGTCTGTTAATTTTGGCATGCTGTGGACATGTATTAGTAACAAAACTGCATGCTTACATCTGTGGATATTTGCAGACACACAGATACAAAATTGTACCAAAAATTAAATAATATGAGATAAATGTTAGATTTCAATGAAGCCAGAGAATCTGTCTGTATTTCCAGCACATAGCATTCAATGTTCATGACTTAATTAAAATGCAAATACTGTATAACCCAGTGAGTTCTGTAATTTAACTGTGAATAAACTCTGACTCTTTTCTGTTTTAATTTGCTGTACTAATCAGATTAATAGTAATTAGTGAATACTTAGACAAACAACAATAAGGTAGGTTATCCTTGTTGGTTTTATGTCTTCTAATAATGATGTAAACATAGACGGGATCAGAACCTTTAACATTTACCAAAATATCGACAAAGGAGTAAAATTTATGTTAATATGCAATGCTGAATGCTTCCTGCAAAACTCATTAGCTAAAATAAGGCATCTTGAAGCTGTGCATAAAGTCTAAAAATATGAAGTAAAAGGAATCTGAAGATGTAAAATCACATGCATCTTTTGTGTTATGTGAGAGACCTTGCTGGGGAGAGGAATAGGTTTTAATTTGGGTTATACCTGCTTATACCAGCTATAACATCAGTAACAAGAAACAAAAAAAGCCTCCTAGTCTCTAAACACAACATAAAGGTAGGCAAAAGGAAGCAGCAGATAAAGAAGGGAATAGACAACTCATTGAACTTCTGTATGTAACTCCAAACAACACACTACTTCAATCATAGTGGAATTATATAGTCATAATCTAGCCATCAGAGGAAAGATTATCAAGGCTAAGTAACTGTTCAGTGATGACTGTATCTGACTACCCTAAACAGTATAATGATATCAGCAGCTCTTACAATGTTTTTTAAGCTTTCAGGCAGTGGAGTTCCAAGGTTACAGGGGACACAAAGGGGAGGGAGGAAAAGTCAGTTTCTCTTTTTTTTTTTTTTCCCTTTCAACATTTAAAAGCTGTGGGGTTCCTTTGGAGACATTGTTTGGTGTTCGAGACTGACATAAAAGGTAACACTGAAGATACTGCAACTGCCTTCTCCTCCTCCACTCTCCCAGAGCTTTAGGACTTTTATCCTGAAGCCATCTCCCTCTTTCAGCACCCACTGAAGCAAGAACTGTAGCTACAGGAGAGGAAACATTACTGCTCTTTTACTTGCTGGCAATGTTACCTGCTACAGTAGCAGTACCACTGGCAGGACTGCTCCTGCCATGCAAAAGGTGGCAGGTATCAGTCAGCTTTTAGTGTGAGAAGTCCTACAATAACATGGGATCTATCCTCCTATCACACCAGGAAAACATTTGAATACACACCTAACTCATGTCCACTAATTTTCAAGGTGAATTTTGCAGTTCTCAGGAAGAAAGACTACATGATTGGATGTATGCTTAATGGTGCACAAGGATAGATGGAGTTTCAAGCTCAAGATAGAGTTTCTTTCCTTCTTGGTGTCAGGAACACCAATGTTGACTCATTTTTCCCCCCTCTTTCTTTTTTTCTTTTAAATTACTGCAACATGATGTTCTTCAGAAGTTTCTTTTGATGGAATCACACACACTCCTTTGCTTGGATTACAAGACAGAAGAACCATCCACCCTTGAAACTGCAGTTCATTAAATTTGGAATTTGATAAGGACAGACATAGTGAGCTATTATAAAAACAACGAGAAAGAACAGATTCTGATTTCCTGCTAAATTGTACCTGCTGTTTTTATTTGCCCAGGGTTAAAGTGAATGTGAGGTGTCGTAGCCTTATAAAGACCTTAGCAGTGCACAGAGATAATGATTAGATGATATGATCTTTTTATACTAATATTTTCAGTCCAACTAAATTCCAGTAACTGAAGAAATTAAAACTTGTCCTTCCAGCATTCTCTACTTGAGGGTGCAAGCATCACACATATAATGTGATCAGTGTTTACAAGAATGGATCAGCAGAGCACCAGACAATTTTGGGGATTTTTGGCAAAGATTAGATCTCTCTTCCAACTTTCTCAAAGTTGTAAGTTGCAAAATAAATTAAGGAAGCTACAATAGCACATGGTGTTGTCCTGGTTCCAGCTGGGACAGAGTTAACTTTCTTCCCAGTAGCTGGGGAGGGTGTGCTGTGTTTTGGGTTTGGTATAATAGGAGCGTTGATGGCCCATTGATGTTTTGGGTGCTGCTGGGTGGTGCTTGCACCGGGCACTTTTCGGCCTCCCGTGCTCTGCCAGGTGCATGGGAAGCTGGTGGGGGGAGCATAGCCGGGGTGTTTGACCCAGCTGGCCAATGGGGTATTCCATACCATGTAACGTCATGCTCAGTATAAAAACTAAGGGTGTAGGGGGGGGCACTGGGTCCCGGGCTCTCGTTCGGTTCGGCGGGTGGTGAGCAATTGCATTGTGCATCGCCTGCTTTGTATATTGTTGTTGTTGCTGTTGTTGTTATCACTGTTACTATTACTGTTCTACTTTGTTTTATTTTAATTATTAAACTGTTTTTATCTCAACCCGTGAGTTTTCCTACTCGTACCCTCCCAATTCTCTCCCCCATCCCACTGGAGCGGGGGGGTGAGTGAGCAGTTGTGTGGTGTTTAGGTGCTGCCAGGGTTAAACCACGACAGGTGTGAACTTCAGCACTGTAAAGCGGTATAGGTCAAAAAAAAGACTATTAAATTATGGCAGACTACACCACTATAAAATCAGATTCTACCTTAGTCACCTCCATGATAATGAAGAAAAAACATCATTAAGTGGTATGCATGAACAAGAATTTATTAATTTGTTTGGAAGTACTAAACATTGTGGGAGGCAAAATGTTACATCTTCCTTCATGAACACATTTACAATGCACTTAAGTGGGAATGGTGGACAGGTGGTGTCTTGAAGACAATAATTGTCTCATTTGTAATTTAAGGACTTTTTTTCTATTTGCAAAGCACACTGTTTTTCTGCCCTGACTCTGATATGACATTTTTACTCTCATATAGAATAACAATGCAATTATGTTACCTGGGTTTGGACTAGAACACAGGAATTACAGATAGAAGAGGAAAAACTAATGAAGATCACCTCCAACTTTTTTCCTTGCCTTTCAAAACAGTATCAGCTAGGAGCAAAATGGAAGTAGAACTCAGACAGTGGCATGCTCTAAGTCCAGCTTGATTAAAGCATTTGCAGGCACTGTCCGGGCTGGGGTTAGACCACAAAGTTGCCGTTTATCCATCAGTGACTGATCTCTTAAACAGTGTGGATATCTCTTGAGGACTTGTCAGATGAGATCACCAAAATGGATTTTTCTAGCTTTACTTATCTGTCTTCTGAATTCTTATATGTATAAGTCTACTAACATTTCTATACCATGCAGCTAACAGATAAGCCTTAAATCGATAATAATGTTTTACAGGTTATAGGTCTACATCCTCAGCTGTAGTAAATCACTGATGCTCCATTTAAACAACTTACAACTTGCATCCACTGCTTGTTTTTCATGTTTTCAGAGGATCACAGACCATCTTATAATATCCCAGCAAGTTGTTCTCAGAGATTCTTACAGGGAAAAAAAAACAAAAATCACATTGATGATAATTAACACAATGTATCCACATGGCAGACTTCCTACAGATTGCTGCTCCTTTTAGTGTTTGAAAAACTTAGGAATCTTTCCTAATCCTGGAACACAGTTTCTCTCAATTAATCATTAGCATAGCCTGAGCATCTTGTAGCACAAAGAAGCTTAATCAAAAAAATCTAATTTGACCAGCCATTTAAACTTTCAACATCACTTCTCCAAGAGTGCTATCTGGGCAATACACTCAAGTAGTTGTCCACAGCTGAGGTCAATTGATTTATCCTCTGATCATGATTGAAGTAGGTGATCAAAACCAGTGATGCTTCAAAGGGATTGCTGGAGAAGTAAGTGACAGTTGGAGCACTCACAAACGCCTTGAGTTTAGCATGAAATTGGCAGTAATATGAGGAAGATTGGGAAATAAAAGGAGCAGAAATAGTTTATTTATATTTCGTGGCCTTCTTCCCTCATTAATAATATCTAATTAAAAGGTTGATTTTCACACAGACGGAATGAAATACATACTGAGCTGTGTAATGAATTCCCCTCTAGGAAGCATGAAAACAGGAACATGTGCATGTATATATAGAATCATAGAATCATTAAGGTTGGAAAAGACCTCTAAGATCATCAAGTCCAACCATCAACCCAACACCACCATGCCCACTAAACCATGTCCCCAAGCGCCTCATCTGCACGTCTTTTAAATACTTCCAGGGATGGTGACTCCACCACTTCCCTGGGCAGCCTGGTCCAATGCTTAACCACTCTTTCAGTAAAGACATTTTTCCTAATGTCCAATCTAAACCTCCCCTGGCACAACTTGAGGCCATTTCCTCTCGTCCTATCGCTAGTTGCT
>JAYKAV010002827.1:628819-665188 GCA_035582835.1 Phoebastria nigripes
AAACAAAAAAACTCAGACTTCTTTCTTTTGCATCAGGAAATAACTATTCAATTATTTTGGCCTAATGAGACACTAAAGTCCTGAAAGACTGGATTCCAGACTACTAGCTGTGTAATAGAATAATATACTAATGGAATGAGGGCAGGATCCATAAAATAAAGATAATTTTCTTATTTGGCTTTGCACACAAATGAGGAAAGCTGCAAAAAGGTGAACTGTCCTTGCTGAAAGGAATTAACTGGGCTGCTATCACCCCAAATCACAATGCTTTTGGTGAGTCTTTCTGAGAAAACACAAGTCACAGCAATGCATTACTCAAGCTATTACATGAGAGTTATTTCTTTCCCAATTAAAATTTCTGGCCCACTAGATTGTGTCCTCTGACAAGGCTACATTCAGACATCTTTCTCCATTCAGAGCTCACAAGCCACATGTGGTTGTTTCACATCGGGACAACACAGATAGAATAGGATATCACTGCTCTCTGGAGAGAGCAAGGAGGGATAAAACTGCAGATGAATGAAAACACAGTTTGGATACGCCCTTTGTCTCACTTATTGTGAGAGTTAAAAATTTGAATTATTTGATTATTATATTTCCCTATTTTTGCTGGGTTATAAAATTGCTGTCTCATTCTTTATAAGCAGTACCTCAGATCAGATTAAAACTTTAGTCTCTCTAGTGCTGCATAAATGAACTCAGAAACCACTTGTGCATTGAAAACATATTTTGGTTTGCAGCTTCTGAAGTTTTAAAAAAGAAAAGACTTCTCTCTGAATTTAGCTTTTTTTCCCTTGGTTATACAATCCTACAAAATGCTAAATATGTATGAAAAGATACACATGCATCAGCAGGGATCTTATTGTTCTGTCAAAACCACAAGTGAGATCAATGTCCACATGGGAAAAATAACATACACCTTGCTCAGGGTGACTTTTCCAAGAATGCACAGGTAAGTCTGAAACTCACATGGAAACAGCAGCCCTGTAACGTTCCTATAATTCAAATTCAGAGAGATACTCTGAAGTATAAAAACAACAGCAGGATCAGCAAACATGGGGACAGAGCCAGCTGTGAAGATTAGAGAGTGGTATAACAAAAGAAAAAGGACATGTAGAAAAGGAAGAAGGCAAATGTAGAGTAGAGAGTTGATAACTGAAGACATGAAGCTGGCTGAGTAAAGGAGAAGTCAACTGAGTAAAGGATGTAGGCAGTGAAAAGGAAAAACTAATAAAAAACCACAGAAGATGTGATGGGCTGGAAAAGAAAAGCAGTAAGGGACGAAGGAAACCAAAAGAAGAAGGAAAAATGTGGAATATAAATGTGTGTGAACCTCTCCAAGAAAAAAATATTTTTTAATATATTTTCCTGTTGCAGATGCTTCAAACATCTTTATTTCTCTCCTCCTGAAGCTTTCTGGAGCTACCCTGTGTCCTGCTATCAGGTTATCTAACCCTTCCTACCTAATCGCTACAAACATCTGAGTCGCACACAACTACGTACTTCTCCTCCATCCAACTACATAAAGCAATATTACTGCTATTTTACAAAGGGGAAAATGAGACAGAGATTAAATTATTTCCCTGAGGGAATAGAAATAAGCAGGGAATGAAATTGCACTCAGAATTCCTAAATACTAATCCAGTGCATTACCAATAAAGTTATCCATCCTCCACCAGCACAGTAGTGTCTGAAGGTAGGTGATTCACTACTCACCATGATCGATTTTCAGTGAGGGGTGCATTGTTGTTTCTTCCAGTTTTTTGAAATTGCTCCAACCTCGGGAATGGATAGAGAAAAAAGCCCAAATGTCATGTCAGCCTGCTCAATGCGGTGGTTTTATGCACTTGTATTTCAAGCTTTCACAAATCAAAGGCATAATGTGTGCCACTGACAAGCACAGTGTACATCTGGGACAGGAAAATTAGCCATCGGTTATATATCAAGTTCACTCAGAAGAGTCCTCACCCATTCTGTGCAGAAGTTGTTTAATGTTACAAAACCTCTTACAACTGTATTGGGAATGAGCAGAGAACAATGTAACCTGCCTACATCTTCAGTTCATACCTTTGAATTTTTGAGAAACCTATACTGCTGGCAACTTTTAATTCAATATTTTGAAGGTGGAATAACTTGAAAGCCTAATAGGGCTTTTTTTGGTGTTTTGTTTGGCTTTGGGTTGTTTTGTTTTGTTTTTAGGAAAATGCAAATGAAAAACTCTCTGGATGCACATCACAGTTGCAGGGAAGTTTCCTAGAAAAAAGGAAGGAGACTATGGCACTAATTTTTCAGAGTAAGGGCAATTCACTTACAGGTAGAACTGTTCACTGTTTGTAGATGGGATGAGTGCTCTGGGAAAAATACAAGAAAATCCTGGCAGATTTTCTGCCAGGAAGAACCAAGCAAAAATAATGTAAGTTAATGTATTAATTCACATGTTAATGAGTAAAATGAAAGTGTTTTGCTTAAAACATTGTACCAGACATAAAGAAAAAAGTGCAATTTTATGGTTGAAATGAGTGAAAGATTAACTATAATGTCCTACCCTGGAACTTCAATAATTATAATAACAAAGGAGATTTTATTGTTCGATTGCAAAATGTCATCCCATGCATCACTTAATCAGAATGGGAAGAATGTTACATTCTTGCAAAGTGGCTTGGTGGAATTGATTTCAAAAGGATGAAGCAAATTCTCCTACTTCAATAAGATTTTCTATACATATGTATGCTAAATACATACATTAAAGGCTTTTCATGAGAATCACTTGATGTCATAGTTCTAGATTTAATTATTCAATTGTCTCTGGCATGTTGGGATTTTAGGGTTAATGGTAAACCAGTTTAGAGATGTGTGAATGATGCCTACTTTATGTGCTAAACTGGAAAGACTGAAGAAAGAAAAAAGTTATTCTGACTGAATTTAATATCAGATTTCTTTCTGGTTTTGCCTCTGACTAAAAAAGAGGAAAAACAAAAAGAAGGGAAAATCCAGAGATATACTTAATCCATTTTAATTTCTCTACGGCTTCCAATATTACAATATGTTAGTTTTTAAGAGCAAAATATTAGAAACACATTTTCTACTCTACCTGAACACTAAGTGTTATATAGATTAAGAACAAGATACTGCTCAAAACTGCTCTTAGAAGGTGTCTGTAAGTTCTCAGGACAGCAGTACAGTCACCTGATGTTACTGTTAAAAATAATCCCAAAAGAAATAGAGATGTGTCTAAATTCATTGGTAAAGAAGAGAGTATTAACATGAAACTAAGCCTACCTCCTCTATTTTTTTCTCATTTTTTGCTTTAAACAGAGAACAACAAAAACAGAGAAGAACAACAACAACAAAAGAATGGTTTGATTTAGAAAAATTACAGTGTCGAAAGATGCCTCCCCCATTGTTGGTAAAGACTTGTGTTCAACTTCTCTCAGATGGTTTCTGAAACCCTTCCTGGATATTTTCCTATCTCCAGAGAACACCTTAGCTACTACTTTAGAGAACGTGCTGGAAAAGGTGACTTTCAAAATCACCCTTTTTGATGCTTTTCTGTTTTGCTTAATTAGTCTTTCTTTGGCAGAAACATTAGTATTAGAAAGTACAGTACATTACCCACAACAAGATATTCTTTAACCTACTGAGCAACATCTTTCCTGGGAGTTCACATTCCCTCGCCAAAGAAATGAACTGAGCCTGAGCTCCCAAAAGGCATAAGCAAGAGCCAATGTATGAGTTACTGGGAAACCTACTTGTGCACTGCCTCCAGTTGGAAATAACAGCTCCGAATGTTTTCTTCCAGATGAAAACATACGGTTGTAACTTTAACCTAACATCAGTGAGTAAGTTTAGAACAACCACAAGGTTCCCTTTCCTTGAAGAGTGTAATGCTGCAACCTGAAGATCATGACAGCAGCAGATGCAGTACCCAGTTATGATTCAGACCACTACTTTTAAAGAATACACTCTGGGAAGGCACATAGCCAGTTCTGAATGCAAAATGTCATCCTTGCTCCACAAAAATGCAGCCAGAAAGGCCTGTATCTGCTTAAAAGAGAAACAAACCCAGACCATCCCCTCAGAAAAACCCTAAAAATCTTCAAATTAAAATTTTTCTAGATGAATACTGTGGGTATTTTATCGGCACATCACTAGTGACCTTCTGGTTTTGTTTTTCTCTTGGGTAAATTAGAGCTACTACTAGAGCAGCTGGGTCTGCTTAGGAAAGGTTACCTTGAAGTCACAGTCTGATGAAAAGCAAAAGCAAAATATTGGGCCAGCTTTCTGGTACATTAGAGGACATCTTGTGTGAAGAGTAAATTCTAGGCTCTTTAAAAACATTTGTGTTACTTCACTTTTCCCTTCATCTACTCTCCACTTTTTTCTGTCATACCACCTATTATTGTGGTGTCTACACAGCAAGAAACAAATCAAAACTTCAAAGAAGGTCTGGTTGATTTTTTTTTTTTTTCCCTTAGATCAGAAAGTCTTTAATGGAAAATGTCCCACTGAGCAAAAGGGGATTTTATTTATTGATTTTTTTTCTTTTTGTGAATATGTGAATACAGCTGTGTGAAGTGAGATTTATTTTTTTATTGTTACTGTAGGAGACTAGTACTGTTGGGGACTGTTGGCCCCCCAGGGGAGAAGTTTGGGGGTGGAGCTGCAGAACATGTGCAGGAAAGGAGACGAGAGTGACAAAATAAAGCTTGAAGTCTGTTACAATTTTCCATCATTTCAGGATATAAATTAACAACATTGATTACATGTAAAATCTCACAGTAGTTTTTTGTCCATAACACTTCTTGTCTCCATCAGCTTTCTTGTTAAATTACTTTCATCCAACCATTCAACCCAGGACAAGAAAGGAATACATTTAATGTCATGAGAGTAGCTGACATCAGCTGACAGTTGTTACATTTCAAAAAATCATCCTTCTGGACATGATGTAGGTAGGAGTTCCTATCCCAAGATTTTTTTATGTCTAAACAATTAATTCAAGTCATGTTGATTACAAAAATGTTAAATGAGAGGTGAACTAATTCTATGAAAAATAAAAAAAAATGAAGACACACTACAGAGAGGTTTTATGATTTTAAATAATCTGCAACTAAGTGAGAAATCATTAATGTACCCACAGAGCAGGCAATATAATCACATAGTTATAAACCACACTTTTTGCAAGAAAAACCCCTTGCAAAGAATGTGTAACACACTATGCTTCCCCTGCTGTGGTCTAACAGAGATGAAGACGTACTAACAAATATTTTGCCAACAAACCAAGCAAACTTAAGATAAATACAGTAATTTAAAAATACTTGATTCAAGAAAATACATGAAATTGCCAGTAGCACTGATGGCTGCTGAGATATGTCAGTAAATTATATGGTAACAATAGCTTGGGAATGAAAAAGACTGTAGACACACAATAACCACTCAAAGGCTAAATGATTAGCAGTAGATGGTTTGGCTGGCAATAGGCTCATTTTGTGACAGCCTGCATTGCATCATACAATGCTGATCTGGTTTTGTGCGAAGAGGTTAAAAAAAAAACATTGAAAACCAGCAGACTCTAAGGGGAGAATGTATTATGGACCTGGGTATATATTTGTTTGAACATCATCAGCCATATGTAGAGAGATTGGAAGTGGGGTATGCACAAGTTAGAATTATAAATTATTATTTGCTCAACAGCACAGACGGAAGGTAGCTGATTGTAACAAGCTATTCCTCTAAACCTTGGTGCCACGACCCTGGTGAGGCACACAGGCAGCCTTTGCTGGCAGGGCAGGAGCAGTCAAAAGCTGTAGGAAATGTCCAAATCTCTGAATTGTGAAACAGTTCTCTTTGTCACCACTTCTTGTACAATGAATACCCTATTGATGATGGTTTGGGACGTCCTTTGAGGAGGTAAGTGATAGTTTCTCAGGCAGACCCTGCCTGGTTTTCTAAACAAGCTCTTGGGAGAGAGCTGCAGTTTGCACTTTTACCAGATGAGATCCCACATACAAAGTAGTCATGCAACACAGGGACCAAAACACATGCTAAACTGCTCAGCACAAGTGAGGTTATGCAGTCCTGTGCATGCCTATCACCACGGCTTGAGGCAGCCAGAGGGATGATACTGATGAATACTGTATTTTGTGGACTGAGATTTGTGCAGCATTCACTGGGCCATTCTGAGAATCTAAATTTTATATTTAGATATGTCAGTGTTTTTACTCTATTGTGAATTTAGCCTTGGGACACACGGATAAAGGGGATTAGTAGAATAAAAGATAGATTTTTAAAATTTTTTGGGGTAGAAAAATCCCTAGGATTTCTGTCTCCCACCCAATTCCATCAAGTTGCATATAGTTGCTGATGGAACAAAAAACCTGGAAAAAACAATCCTGAAAATAACTCCTTAAGTTTCCAATTCAGCAAGTTACTTCAGTAGCAGCTTAACAGAAAGAACTAGAAGACTGAAATCAATGAGAAGAACATGTGCTAAAAGCTAGGCATTTGACAGAATGCACTAACAGGGTCTGTAATGCCATAGAAAAGTGCAGTACGTTGGGGAAATTAGAACTAAAAAAAGTTTTCAAATGCTGGAAACAATAAAAAGACAGTGYTATGACAAGAATTTATAAGATCTGAAGCTATAAAGTAGGCTTACATATTAACCTGCACAGAAAAAATTATAAGCAGAGGCTCCTAATGTAGACCTGAATAATGTTGCATCAGGGTGTCGTGGTTTAACCCCAGCCAGCAACTAAGCACCACGCAGCCGCTCGCTCACTCCCCCCAGGTGGGATGGGGGAGAGAATCGGAAGGGTAAAAGTGAGAAAACTCATGGGTTGAGATAAAGACAGTTTAATAGGGAAAGCAAAAGCCGCGCACGCAAGCAAAGCAAAACAAGGAATTAATTCACTACTTCCCATCGGCAGGCAGGTGTTCGGCCATCGCTAGGAAAGCAGGGCTCCATCACGCGTAACGGTTACTTGGGAAGACAAACGCCATCACTCCAAACGTCCCCCCCTTCCTTCTTCTTCCCCCAGCTTTATATACTGAGCATGACGTCACATGGTATGGAATACCCCATTGGCCAGTTGGGCTAGCTGTCCTGGCTATGCTCCCTCCCAGCTTCTTGTGCACCTGGCAGAGCATGGGAAGCTGAAAAGTCCTTGACTAGTAGACTACTTAGCAACAACTAAAAACATCAGTGTGTTATCAACATTCTTCTCATACTAAATCCAAAACATAGCACTATACCAACTACTAGGAAAAAAAAATTAACTCCATCCCAGCTGAAACCAGGACACAGGGTCAGAATTTTGAAAGACAAAGAAAACTGAGCTCATGTTTTTGACAAAATTAACCATAAAGACCATATCATATTATAAGCCATACAAAGGAGCTGTCTCCAAAACAAAAGAAAACACAAGATTACAGCTGAGAGGTGTTTTGTTTCACTCATTGTATCAGATATACTCCTGACAATCTGTATCTTTAAAGATAGTGCCTCTTTTCAAATCATAAGGCTACTTGGTATAAAAGAGATGCCATTTTTCCATTTGATGGAAAAAAAGAACTGCAAAGTTCTTTGAGGAGAGCAACTGTGGAATGATCCAGAAAGTATCTGCAGTAAAAAGGTCAACTGAACATTTTACCTCCAAGCCTTGTTACAATGAACATTGACAGATAAAATAAAAGTAAATCTGGGCTCTTTTCATAAAGCAAAGGATGTCAGATTTACTAGGGAGGATGGCTTTGGGGACAGTCAGTCAGTCAGAGAAATTCACGTTCTGTGAAGGTTTCTAGAATCACAGAGGTAACCAACTGAAACAAATTTCTTGACATTTTGGGTTTGCAGAAATGAAAAATAAGTCATGATGGTTAAAACCAACAGAAAGATGAGAAAGACAGCATGGGAACCCCAGTCTCTCAAATTTAACTTGAGTGCATCACCTATTGGACAAGTAGCCTGTACGTTTCATGAACAATCGCTCTAACGGTAAGAGCTGCTGCCTATTCAAAAATGACATTATGAAGTGCTTACAGTCTGTACAACCAATGTTTCAAAACCAAATTTTCTCACCTAGTTTAGTAGATTAATTCAGTAAGCCACAAAAGTCAGGCATGTCAGATCAAGTAGGAATGTAAAAAATCAGTCTTCTTCCCTCATTAAAAGTTTATTATTATTACTAATTTATTTTGGATTAAAAAAAGAAGAAATGTTCCCTTGGGAATTGCTCAGGCAATGAAACATTTAAAGACAAGATAGATCAGTAATAGATAACTCAATTAGGAAGACAGTGAATCCTAGAACTTTAATCAACTTAATGAAGTTGTTAATGAATCTAATTCTCCTGCCCAGGATAGTGTCCAAAATCTTAGACAAAATTAAACATTATTTCCATTATAAAGAAAAAAATGTATTCAACACACATATCAAAATGAGAATCTTTGTACAAGTAGGAATCATATATTAAAGCAACAACTGACCTTTGGTTGTTCTTGAAATTCAACATTGTGATATACACATATTTCATGGGCGTCTGCTCTTATACTTCCTGTCCTACATATAACAAATAGTCATTTGCTGGATCCATTGCCACATACTCTTCAATTCCACCAGGAGGACTCTACATTGCAGCAGATAACAATGCAGTAACTTCCTATTTGTTTATAATTATTCAGTATGAATCCAGTTCTGTAGTTTTTGGAAAGTTGGGTAAGGAAGTGTCATAAGGATTTGTTCTAAAGATAAACAGTTAAATAACAATACAGCAAATCAGGAGACCAAGCTTTTTCTTTCTTTTTCTTTTTCTTTTTTTCTTTTTCTTTTTCTTTTTCTTTGTCTTTGTCTTTGTCTTTGTCTTTTTGTCTTTTTCTTTCTTTTTCTTTTTGTCTTTTTCTTTTTCTTTTTTCTTTTCCTTTTTCTTTTTCTTTTTTCTTTTCCTCTTCCTTTCCTTTTCCTTTTCCTTTCCCCATTTTCTTTTCCTTTTCCTTTTCCTTTTTTCTTTTCTTTTTCCATTTTATTTTCCCTTTCTTTTTCTTATAATTTTCTTTTAATTTTCTTTTCCTTTTTCTTTTTCTTTTTTTTTATTTTTTTTTATTTTCCTTCTCCTTTTCCTTTTCATTTTAATTTTCATTTTAATTTTCATTTTTCTCTTGCTTTTCCTTTTGCTTTTGCTTCACACTTAGGAACCACTCCTTTACTTTCAAAAAAGTCAAAACTGCTACGGAGGAAACTATGAGTCAGTATATTAACATATTTTTCTCTGATTATTTGAAGATGTGTTAAGTATTCAGAAATCTTGTCTCTTCAAACTTTAAAGTTTTATAACCACTTGTTTCTTTTAAGAATCAAATTTCTTAGTCATATTTGATTTTTCTGGAAGAAATATGAATAATTTGGAAAGATTTTTTTTTTTTTTTTTTAATAAATATATTAAGAATCAAAATAACTGAGAAGAAATCTTTTACCTGTCACTGCCCAGTCATTCACAACTACTCCGTTGAATTTCTTACATCTAGTGTACTGGAGCAACACTTGAATAAAAGTGACAGTATTAATGTGCTAGTTTCTCTTGAGAAGAAAATTCATTTTGCATAGAAACCCTAACAAGAAAAAGAAGTGAACAGTGATATTTAGCTCCTGCTGGATGGAAAACCTAATGGTTTTTACTTCTTCTGAAGTACCAAATGTATTTTAGAATAATTTTAACTTCATGGTCATCTGACAGGAGTCATAACACGTATTTTCTTAAGTTGCAAAGGAAAGATAATGTTTGTCGTAATAAAAATAAAGGTGATATCTACTGGTCATGCATTTTTTTATGTAAGGAAAAACATTTATTAAAAGGACAGTAAGCCCAGATTTCTTTAAGTTAAACATGACTGTCTAACTGAATTCACGCTTTGTAGCAGGCACTAAATTCTATACAGACTTTGAAAACAAAATGGAAAATGAAATACCCAACCCCCCCACCCCACCCCCAAAAATTCCAAAAGACAAAGTGATATTCCAATATGTATCTAAATCAAAGAACTTAAGTTTTTTAATCTAAGGGAACCATACCTATTTTTATATTTACATTCATATTCATATTTGTGTTTATGTCTATTGTCTATGTCCATTGTATATTCTTAATAGTGAATCAAATCATATTGGTTTTGTTTTTAATATTACATAGCATATTTTATTTTCAAGTGATTCAGTCATTTACAGTGTGCATCTCATTTTAAGTTCTGATTTTAAGAATAATCTACTTTTACAAGATTTTCTTCTTTTCAGGAGTGAAAGCAACGTTACACACTGAGATACTCCGTTTGGATGAAACCATTTAGTCTCAGCAAAACTGGAAAGGACAAGAACCCAATATTTTAACTCAGCTGAAGATTTCAGTGAAAAATTTAAACCAGCGCTATATGCAAACTCCTTATTTACTTCACTTTTCAGGCAAAAGTGATCTCATGTACACCAACTCACTGTGGAACAAAAAATATAGTATATTGGCATTGTTAATTCTATACTCAGCCAAACGAACTGGTGCAAAAAAAAAAGATCGCATTTTGAGCTAGATGATAATTCCGGGTGCTCCCTCTCTAAATAGCTTTGCTTAGGGAAAATGTATGTATTGAAAAGACTGGATTGCAGCCACTTCTCTTTTATGTGCAAATAATTTCTCATTAGGTTGCCTTTGTTGACTGACGGCACTTAATACCCACAACAGTTTTGTGCAGCCTGGGCTGGATGCTCTGTTGCTTTAATAATTAGTGAAGACAATATTGATAGTGAAAGTGTCTTTGCTATCAAAATGAAAAACAGGGTAATGCCCACCTGTACTCTTGTATAGATATACTCTGCATAAGAGCAACTCTTAACACTTGCAATAAGGCATTTAGTTTATCCTTACATTATTCTAAAAAAACAAACCCCACTGCCAGAGACCACATCTTTAACAGTGGATATTTAAGAAAATCAACACCATTTATGATCTTAGGGCCATACCAAGATTAAAGAAAAAGCAGTTACTAGGCATGCCATGAAGTGATCACCAGATCTTTGCATAAATCAGGTCATTCTTGACTTCTTTAAGTTTTCTTATTTGTTTTGGGAGTAGTATGGGTTATGTTTCAAGTATCTACTGAGTTAAAATCACTGAAGAAAACTCTCCCCACCTTGAAGACATCTATTAACAAAGAGTAGTCAAAATCTTCTTTCATGGTTATTGTTTGCTTTGATTTTACATTAAACAGAGAATAAATTAAATAATATCAGTAATGTAGTAATAGAAAATTCTGGCAGAGACAATTTTTAGTTAATACTGACAGTTATTTCCTTCACTAATTCTCAGACTAATGAATGCAATAATATATGTGTAGAATAATTTACTCTTTGCAAATTCCTAATTATAATTTTACATAAAGTTTAGATATTCAGAATGAATAAACCATAGAACATTATCTCCTCCTAGGTTATTAGGAATTTAAAGCCTTGACAGATGTCATTGAAAGGTAATTTTCAATAAGGCCTTGGATTTAACCTACAAATGTGTAGAAATATCTTAATTTCATTTTCTGCATGCAGGCAAAATGGAAGGAAATGAACACGAGAAGGTGAAAACACGGGAACGAAGAATTTCCCCTGAGTTACACCAACAAAAGCTGGAAGAATTTCTGCCTAGACCACTGTAAGTAAGATAACACTGGCAAGCAAGATTTGAAACAGTTTTTCTACTATATAATTATTTCACACAACCACTGATTTACTATTACAGAAACAATACAATTTAAAATAATTGAATATAACTCTTCCACACCTGAGTTTTAGTGTTAGCTACAACTTTATAAACCATAAATGTTTAAGGGAATGGCATTCTTCTTTTACTGCTTTGGCAACAAAGACTTAAAATTCTGGTTAGGTTACTGTTTTGTTTAAATCTATTCCAACACCCATTTTAGTTAGTCTGTGCAATCTTATTTATATTTCTCCTTTGATTCTCCTTGTAACAGAAGAAGGACATCATGGGCCATAAAGCTGAGATAGCAACTCTATAGCTTCTCCTGAGTATGGTGCTTCCTCAGTTTGATAATTCCTGGATTTGTCAAGGACATATGTGTACTTCAAACTCTCCACATAAGGGTTGCCACTACTATCTTTCCAAGAGAACACAAAACTCATAGAAGTGAGGGAATATGCCAAGAAATAAAGGGTGGGAAGAACACAAAGAAATGAGTTGATTTTGCAGCATTTAGTCTTGTAGTTTAAAAGCCACCTGACTCATTTAGAGATAGGCCCGAGAAAAGTGAAAAAATCCTGTCTTCAGTTCCCAACCCCAGACAACTTAGAACCAGAATTTGGTACAAGTGTTATTCTAAAATGTTGCCAAATAATTTAGAAATGTCTATAATAATGACAACAACAACAGTGGTGGTGGTAGTCGTAGTAGTAGTAGTAGTAGTAGTAAACCCAACCAGCAGTAAGATCAAGAGCTGGTGCAAAATGTGAGCAATGATTATATATAAAAATCAGTTTTAGAGACAATTAAAGCTGATATTTGGCCTTGTGGACCTCTTTCTACTTTCAAGAAGTAGTATGCATAGTTATGTCTAGTGATTTCCACTGATGTAGCAATACATTTTGCTGACTACTAACTGCAAATCACAACTGTTCCACAGCATAGATATTAAAAGTAAAATAGACAGTAAAGGAAATAGATGATAATAAAGTAAAATTAATACTAGTGGTTAAAAGCAAGAGCTACCTGCGTCCTTGATTTTTGCTTTGTGTTAAAGCATCTGCAGTTGACTTGAAAGATTAGATCTGCAGCTGTTCATAGACATCTGGAGAAGTCTTGTCTTTTGGTTTAGGTAGAGCTGACATACGGCTGACTGATATGAAGTGACAGAAAACTCCCAGAAAACAAGAAGCTTGACTCCTAGCCCTGTCAAAAGTACCACCTGAAATAGATAGTCTCTAAAGGAGCTTTAACTGACAGTATTTCACACCATCTCCCTCAGTATCTACCAAAGGTCAAGTTGTAACAGTCACCCACTACTTATCGGAATTTCATGATTAAGAGAAAATAACATATTGGGATAACAATTATATGATTAGAGAAGTTTTAGGGAGTCCTTGGGGAGGTACATGTTGAACCTTCTGCATACATAACTAATTTATTCCTAAGTGTTGTGAAATGTCTGTGTTAACAGAGCTTCTAAGTCAAATGTTTTCTTGGTAGACCAGTAAAATTAAAATTTGCTAACAAACACATGCAGAAAATATTAAGACACACACGAAAACACCTGTACTTCAAAGGACAACTTTCTACAAAACTAAATTAATTTTCCATAAAGCATTTAATCCCTTCATTAGTATTTTATGCTAGAAGAAGAAAGGATTTATATATTCATAGATTCAGCCAACAAAGTTAAGAAGAGAAAATTTGCTTGTTATGATGAGAGGAAAGCCAGCTAAACCATAGGTTTAGCCTAGGGTTTAAAAGTAAAGCTTCTTTCCTGGTAATTCTGTACTTTTGAACTGAAGCATTATTGGAAAGACAGCTTGTGTGAAAGAGAGATATTCTAGCATCATAAGTAAATAAAGAATTTCATAAAAGTAAAACTGATCAATAGATTTTAGAAATTAGTAAACTCATACCTCTAAAAGAAAAAAATCTTCCTGTCAAGTTTTTTCTTTATAAATTACTTATAACTGAATTTAGAAATTATTAATAAATATGTTTATAAAAACTCATGTTCTGTCCAAAATCTAGAACAAAACAACCTTTTTCAAATTCTTCCATTTTAGTTTGTCTCTGAACTTCTTAATTCTGACTAGTAGCATGTAAGAAGTAAGTTTGACTACCTGCAATATGCAGCTCAACTTGGTATCCAAGTAGGTTTGGGTGGTGATTAACCTTTGAGATYGTTAGTCACACACAAAAAAAATACAAGGGCTTTTTACATGTGCACCTAACACTGTGTCACATCCTTTGTCAGACACTCCTCCTGCAATCTGACAGGACAATGTGTGTGTTGTGTACTTCTCCTTGCAGGTCCTTGTGGTGATAGTAGTTTACTATTACTTCTCTCTGATTACACAGGTGAACGTTATGGCTCAGATCTAAAGGCAAAGTTTTCTACTTCTGGAACACATTTTTTTCAGTGATACAGTTTTTCTTGAAAATTTTCACATTTTTCCTAGATGACATTTGAGGAAGGAGAGGTCAAAAGAAGTCTCTCAAAGAGCTTATTTTTCAGGCTTAGTATTGAATTGCCTAAGACGGTTGACCTTGCAGTGTCCAATACAGACTTTGCAGACCAATACAGAAGTTTGGCAAACTTCTTCATCCTTGAAGAATCATTCCATGTAAACAGAAAGTCAGAATTACACCTATAGTGTATTGTACATTTCAGTCTTTGAGATATGAGTACACAGTACCTTTGCCTACAGTGTGGTATGTGCATTATTCAACCTCTTTTTCAGATCATAAAAATCAGTGGTAGAAGGTCAAAGAACAGAACTGCCATGAATTTCACTGGATAAAACTGCAGTGCTATGTAGAATGTAAATCTTAATGAGGGGTGACTACACACAACATTATCACTTTTTATAAATGAGTAGCAGACAAGCAGAAATCATACTGAAACCACTGAGATAGATAGCTTTAACTGCTGCTTGTGACAAAAATTGCTCAGATAATTTGAAAACAACAAGGTGGTGATGTCAACAAAAGAAAAATAAATAAAACAAATTATAACAAAACAACCCCTTCCTCCCTCCCCCCAAAAATATTTGCTATATCCTAGTGCAAAATAACAAACAACAACTTAAGCTATAAGTTTTGGGCCACTATATTTATTAGTTTGTAAGGGTGTTGATACCAACTGAAATCTTCAGAGTGATCAGAACAGTCCCACTGGTTTCTTTGTTCTTTTGTTTACATGTAGATTATGTGCCTTTTTGTTACCAATATTTTTCACATTTACATATTTAGTGAGCTTAAATGTGAAAAAGATAAACTGTTCAGTTATTATAAAAACATCATCAGACACTGTTGAGTTCTCTGTTTTTCATATACTTCTGCATGACTTTAGGCATATCACTTTGTCTCAACTGTTCCCTAACAACAGTACTACACTGCATTTGTGGGAAAAAGAAATATTAAAATTGAATAGTGAGATTTATATAGTGCCTAAAGTAGACAGTCCCATAACAGACCTCACATGAAGAACAAAAATATGTTGCTTTCTATGTCATGCAGATATTGAGGGACATTAAATAACAAATTGGTCTTTAGATGCGTAAGTACTAGTATATCATGCACAAGTTTGACCTGTTGCAACTCCTTTGATAAGAGGATCAAACCTAAGCTCATCTTCCAATGACGATGTTACTGATTCCTTATTTCCTCTCTTACTTTTGCTAGCTTGGATAACAGCAGTCACACAGTCTGTATGAAGGTGATATTCTCATGCCCATCAGGGAAGTGATGGAATCATTATGTATCACCAATGTACATTATGACCCTCTTGTCAAGCTATCAAGTACTCTAACTTGGAGAACCACATCATGGTTCCAGACTCTCATTCCCTCTGGGCATGTTCCTGATTACGGTTCACAAAACCTTCCAGAAAATTTTGTATCTGTCTACTATCGTTATCACTACTATCACTATGAAGTGAGCAGTAAGTATCTCTAATCTATCTGAACAGAGAAAAACACAGCATGAAAAAAAAAAATATAAAGATGGCTGCAGTTTGCCCTTCCTGTGATCTAGATTGCCATAACAGTAGGTGGGGACACTCATCAAGTATAATGCTACACGATTATAATTATGCGAAGAAATCCTCACATCTTGATTTACAGTTGAGGCAATGACTAAAGGATACCTCAACTCTCTTTTCAGGCTTGGGATACAAGAGAAGCTCAATTTCCCTTAATCTTTTCTTTATTCACACACCTTGATACTAACAATCTCCCCTGTGCTTTGACAAAACAAAAACCTTGTATGTCCTCTCCCACAGCCACATTTACTGTAGTTGTGAGACTATGTATAGCTTTCATTTTCATTCTGTGAGAAACTTGCTGGAAAATTGGGTACTCTCTTTGAAAGCAGATAAGGAGGGTGGAAGTTTGGGCAGAAGGAGAAACTGCACTAGTTCACATGGGCGTGGCTTACTTCTGCAACTGCTGTTTGTTACTGAGGGTGAATCCACCGCAGGGGCTCAGTCTCTTCATAATTTCTTCATGTACAATACTCTGCCTCCCCGACACAAAAAGTCAATACTATACACAGGTTTTTGCACGTCCATCATCTCTAAGTAGATATTAGGTCACACAGGACCTGTTCTCAGTGATTTAAAACTCCTTATATCTCTCAACACAACCTGAAAACATCAGCAGAGAGAGTTACATGCGGTAATGGAAAAAAAGAATGATATTAAGGCAGTTAAAGAGGTTCAGGAAGTTACCCAACTTTTTCCCATTGGACACAATTGCACCAAGGCCCAATTTGTCACCAAGTGAGGTATTATCATAAATTGGCAGAGACATCCAGACCAGAAAATATTAAAACTATGGGAGCTGCTCATGTTTTCTGCTTTTTCTCGTCATACAGAGTCAAGTCAGTTCCTTCAAAATGAGCAGATCATAACACTGTTTTATTTTGTTATTTACTTGGAATGGCTTCTTCTTTTATAGTATATTATCAAGTATGCAAAATAGTACTTTCATAAATTTTTGTTCTACCACCTATGTGTTTTAAGTCACCTAGACTTCGCTTTGGGCAGACATTTAGTCTATGTGAATAAACAAACAAAATAATTGAAACCTTTTCTTATGATTGAGTAAAGCAATCCGGGGTTATTCACTTAACTACGTATACTGAGCCATCTGGAACATCTTTTTAAACAGTAATAAACAAACATCTGGATTAACTTATTTGAAAAAGATTCTCTATTTATAAATCTAATTGTCCACATAATTTCTATTTACAGCTTTAAAAGAGATATTTTAATTGCAAAATCAAATTAATTAATAATTTTGTATAACATACCAGAACTTGCCAAAACACTCATTGAACACAGCTGTGACTATGTGATTTTTCACATCATGAAACAATGCTACTGACTCCTTTTTGTCCCACATTGGAGCAATGCAGCTGCAATATACCATTAGATTTTCACACTATGGTAGTCCAGGTACACTTTGGGGACATACACAAAGCACAGTAGGATACCGTTAGTTCTACTTCCATTAAAAATAAAGGCCATGATCATAGTAGTACTCAAAATGGGATGACAGCTGTGCTTACATGAAGTGTATTGACATGCATAGTGTGTACGTGTTGACTGCGAGAATGTTGCTGTGTCAGTTGGTCTTTGAATTACTAAATGACTTATCATGCTTGATTATCATCTTTCACGCGAATGAAAAATCTCATTCTGATTTTTCTCTAGGCTCTCAAATGTATAAATATTGTTTTTCTACACAGCTCTCTCACATCTAGATACATCTACAAGCATCTGAGGATTTTGACACATATTTTTTACAGTGATAAGGTACATCTGTTAAGTTTGTATGAATTGAAGAGTTGTGTCCTCAGTCTTCACTTCAGGAATGACTACATTGATCTTTCACTAGCTGATGACCAAGTCTGCTAAATGATGCATTAATTTGCCAACCATTTAAGCTTCTCAAACGAATATCATTTTTGAAATCTCATTTTCAAATGAAACTGTTAGACAGCAGGCAATATGCATATTTGAGGACAGTATTTTAACAAGAGTAAGCAACAGTGCAAAAATGTATCGTCTTTTAAAACACAGATCTAGCAGTGTCAAAAGAGCTATGCAGATTAATATAGTGGAAGTTCTGAGTCAAGATTTATTTCAGACTAAGCTAATGAACGTGCAAATGCCTTTTCACATAGGTACTCAAGGTGAACTCCTATAAGCGAAATAGTATAAGCAGTTCAATGGGGCACCAGACAAGATGTTTGCTTCAGTCATTCACTCTGCCAATAATCTCTCCCATGACCTTAAGAAAATTTGCTAAATTTCCTGCGACAATAACTTGTTTGGCAAAATGCTCTGAAATCTGTGAATGAAAAATTCTGTATATAAAGTATTATTTACTTTTATATTTTAAATAAAGCTAGCAGAATTTCTGTGATATATACACACTCATTCAGTGTACAACTATACATTCAATAATTTTCTATCACTGAATAAAAACATTGCTACTGGAAGACCTGCCTCAAGAAAATTTGTTGTACTTCTAAAAATAAGATAAAAATATGAATACATTATCTTCCCATCTATAATCTTTCCATTTCTCTTGCTTTCAGACTGTCATGTCTGCAGCAGGCTGGAGCGTGTCAAGCCGTAGAGAGGTAGACTTACTGGGACTACAGCACAAGGAGCTACTCATTGCCATATTTAAGGATGAAGCTGGACTGCTGTTCTTTGGAAAAATGAAATCTCCATGCACCTATTCAGCTAGCCAAAAGGACCAGACTGTGGACTCCTCATTCAAGAAAAGATTCCAGAGAAACTATTCTAGTCATGCAGAAGATCACCATTTGAACCAGAAAAGGTACTGCTATTTGTGTCAAAAAATCCTTCTTTTTTTAAACTCTCCTATCAGCGTAAAATCATTGACATGAACAGTCTGATCATTAAAATGGGCTGGATTCCTGTAAACTTCCATTTAGACATAAGGAAAGGAAACTTAAAATAAGATATCCATCCATACTTATATCTGAGTACTACCCTAAAGCATGTTGTTGTTATGGTCAAAATTAGCAACAAACTGTGCTTCAGACTTCTCCATGTGGCGTGTAATCTGGCTCAGTCTGACAACTGATGTGAGAAGGGTGGGAGCTGCTGTTCATGCAGGTATGTACACTTCACAGAAGGAGGCTGAGGGCTGCAGAGGCTTGTGCTTGATGACCCCGGAAAGTTCATGTTCCTATTTTGCCACCGAAATCCTCAAAGAGAAGAAAATACTGTTGTTCCTTAGGTCTTTGTAAACAAGCACTGTTTTTTTGCTGGGCACCTCTGAAGACTTCCATATCAAAATAAACATATTTTATTATGTTATTAATATTAAATACAATGCCTGAATTATCTGGACTAACATGTTGTTAGAGCTTATTTAAATAAACTTCTCCCATTTCCTTAAAGTAAGTAAACTATCAAGTGTATCACATAAGCTTGTGTTTTCTGAAACTTCTCTTCCTTAATCCCTTTGAAATAAATGTCTATAACTCAGGCATACGCAGGCATAGAGGCAGGTAGACATACAGATATACATGACATCACCAATTTTCCCAGTCCCAAATTAATGAAGTGCAGCATTCAAAAATTGTTGCAATGAAATAAGTTTTCCCAGCCCAACCATCTTCCAGCTAATTCTATTAGATTATTCTAGTGATTCAGCAGTAACAGCAAAACTTTTTTCAGAAAACACAGACAACCTCACTTTAAAGAGGGTTTATTGTTACAGGTGGCTATTATGTTATAAAATCAGACACTCGAGAGTTCAGGATACTTACGTATCTGTGTCAAGGGACGAATTAAAGCTATCTCTACCGATAAACAGAATAAGTAAAATACATTTCCAATCTTAAAAAAAAAATTACCTGCCACAAGCAGAGAAGTTACAAAACAGCACAAAAAAAAAAAAAAAAATTGTCTTTTTTACCATTTGGTATGCTGTGCAAAAAACATATATTGCATTCAATATCTCTGTCCATAAGGAAATGCTTGGCATTATCAGTCTGAACATTTTTCAGTGACCAAGGCTTGTGCCGTCTGTTCAAAACGACATGACCCACTCATTTACGTGCAAATCAAGTACTCTAGGGTAATGGGAAGGTAAGGGAAGGCAAAATTGAGTTACCAACAGAGGTGATTCATGGTTTCTTGGAGTGCACAGAGTTTAGGTTAAAAGTCAGAACTTTGTGTTTGAGTCATAATTTGTGTCCTGTGCAAATGGTTACAATCCAAAACCGGGTTAAAACTCAAACCTCAGTTTTCCCATATCTCCAGCTCTCAAAATTTTTAGGGTGACAAAAACTTTTAGAAACAGATTGCTTCCTCTTCAAAGTGAGACTTCTTAGTGTTTTTCTGTTCCCTCTGTGTAACTGAGAGGGTGGTTAGCAATATCCACCGAGTGGTGACCAGGAGCCTTGCTTTTGAGAATGGAGGGAAGGGGGACAATCYACCTTAGTCTGGACTTCTCTTCCTCCTGTTTCCTCCTCTGTTTCCTGCTGTAAGATCATGTCACTGAACCAAGAGCTGGGAACTGTGGGTTTTCTTTTCTGAGAATGGAGAGGAAGTAGTGAACTCTGTGGACACAAAAAGTGCCTCACCAGAAGAAAGCCCAAGGTCCAAATTTGGACATAATTTATGATGGAGATAGTCTACAAGATAATTAATGCCATGAGGGATATTTGGAAGGCATTGCCCATTTTCATTTGAAAAGGCAGATTTTAATATGCAGTCTGTGATCTGCTACATAGCTGTTTGGCGTCAGAAGGCCTAACAGGTGTAATGTAAGGCACCTATAACTATATGGTGCAGGTTGTAATTAATCCTGTAAGATATCAACCCTATGTTTATTTCTCAAATAAACCTCAGCAAACAAAAGGAGGTATAGAGGTGGGTAAGGGGGAAAACTTAATATACGATTGGATGAGATACAAAGTTATAATGACTACCTTCAACAAGGGAAGCAATTCATTATATGGCATAATGATATGAGTGAGCATTTCTATAATTGGTAAATCTGGTCATGAATATTTAACATGCACAGAAACAGCCAAGTGCAAAGCAGATTTTCTTTTGGGTTACAACAAGGGCACAAGTGCTTTCTGATTTTCCATTCACGGCACAATTTTGTCTCTTAAGTACAAAGCAGATTTGATCATCTGGCAGTCAAATTCAGTGGCAAAATGAGTTTATCGGTTATCACTTAACCTTCTTACTTGGGGAGTATATGCAAAAATTTAATTTTTAGCTTCTTAACTGAAGATACAGCTTTAAAACTGGCTGAAAACACCTGAATTCTTCTATTGGTTTAGTATATTAACCCTATCCAGAAAGACTGACAGTAGTTTTGTTACATGGTGAAGGAGTATAGTACTCTAAAGCTAAATATTTCCTCTTTGTTTTCTCTAAATGATACAACATAGATAGCTATACATGATAGAAAATGTTAACATACCTCATTACTATGGCCAGTACATTACTTATTCTTGGATCCTGCTTTTAATTGCTTTTAAACTTTGATGTATTCTAAAATGAAACTTTCTAAACAGAAATTAATTCTTCCATTTTGTCATGGCTGGAAATTTTGGCCTAAGAGAAGATACAGACATTACTGAAAATGAAACATCTAAGGGGGGAAAACACAGTGTTTTACTCAAGCTGAAAAGTTATCCCAACCTTTTAAGCGGTTGCAGAACATCTGTAAATAATAGGCATGCATAAATATGATATATGGGGAAAAAGCCAACATGATTTCTATAGAAGGAAGTCATACTTCACAAATACGTTTGAGTACCTCGCAGGACTTAAAAAGGTCAGAGATCACAGGGATCTGTCTGACAGACTATACTTGGATTTTTGGAAAGCTTTCTCAAGGACAGACTTGGAAAACAGTAAGAAGAAAAAGTTGGTATGGGATTAATCTCACATAGCTTAATCACAGAAAGATAGATTACTGTTATTACTGTTGTTATTATTACTACTCTGTAGTAATATATGGCCATGTATCGCAACAAGGAGGTGGGTTTTTTGTTCCCCCCCCCGCTCCCCCAGTACAATGCCAACTTATTCTAAAAGTCCTGAAAATGAGACAAACTGTAACATGACAAAGCTTGTAAGTAAAATAACATCTTCAAGACAGGCAAAATGAAAATTGACTGTGAAGACTTGCTGAAGATTCCCACTGTGCTGAGGGTCTGGCCAGAAAATGAGAGATGAAACTCAATGCCCTTACATGCGAAGTAAAGCAGAAAGGAGATAAAAAACAAGCTAACTGTAAATATACTCTGGTGAGCTGTTGCCACTCTGGGAAAAGATCCTGGTGTCCTTATGGATAGTTCACTGGAAATAGCACCTCAGCACTCAGCAGCAGCAGAAAAGAAAATCAAATGTCAGGAGTTATTAGAAAGCAATAAAAATTGAAAACTTTGTTATGACTTTGTTTAAAGCCATGTGGCACTGAAAATTAGAAGAGCATGTATAGTCCTCGCACCCTTTTCCTACTTGCTTCCCCTTTGAAAAATGACATAGAAAAACAAGAAATGAATCAGAGACTAAAATAGAGTAAAGAAAGCCAAAAATTGGCTTCTGTTGAGAAAGATTAATAATTTAGCCCCTAATACTACTGCTGAGATGCATGATAGCATGGCTGATGCACACAGAACTGTTGGTTCAGAGCAGGGATATGATTTTGAAGTGGATTTGCCAGTTGTCCCCAGTTACCCAACATACCCACATTGGTTCAGTTTACAGGATTAATTTGGTTTTGTGTAAATTAGATTCCTTTCAAGGAAACTGTACTGTAGAATCCACTATAGATACAGACTATCTGTTCCAAACCCTGTTAGAGACAAAAGTATCTGAACCGGGGCTAAGTCCTTCAGATAGCTTCAAGCTACCTGTGTGGTGGACACAAAAAAATGTTAAATAATATGACTGTTGCCAGCAAGATTTTTGTTTTGTATTTTTTTATATTTTTATGTCACCCAAAGACACAAAGAAGTTACCTTCCACATAAGACATCATTTGAACTGGTTATATTTTTTGTCATAGGATATTGTGGATGGGACCAGAGACTTATAGGCAAATTGCTTGAGTCCATAAAGTAGTGGTAAACAGAAAGATGTAGATACAGCCTTTGGCTCAAAGTGCGTCAGTATGCCAAGTTTCTCATGGCTGAGACAGTATCAGATATATTTACCTTATACTTGCATTTTTCCTGAGGCTTTGCAACTGACTGCTGTCAGAAACAGAATGGTGGAGTAGAGAAACTTCTGTCTTGCTTTATATGATTGTTCATATGTTCATATATTCAAAAAACTGAAGTTTTTTTCAGAACTTGTATTTTGTTTCCTTTGCAATAAAGAACTAAAATCCAACAAAGTACTTCATTTTTGTTTTTTAAAAAAATGTAAAAATCAGTCTTAATACAGTAAAGTTCCAGTCTTTTGTGATAGTTAGAAGGCAGAGAAAGCAGGGATGTTTACTGAAAATGTATGTTCCAGAGAACACTATGCTCCAGAACTAGGAAGGTATAACCCATCTGTCTTTGTCTATTAATGATTTTCCTTCACAACTGAAACCTATGCAGCTGGGAGAAGAACCAGCTCCTGAAAAAGAAAGAAATATAATAGGAAATGTACAGGAAAGTTGATGGAACTGAAAGGCCACTCTCAAATCACATATGAGGAAGCCCATCTGTTCAGCACAGGTGCCTACAAGAATATTAAAAACAGCAAAGGAAGCCCCAAAACAGAAATGGTGCATTCAGTTCTGTTTCGCTGTCAGAGTAAGCCTTCCTCGTTACACAGCCTATAAATGCCATCTCAAAACTGCTGTTTGAAGGCACAAACATTTCTCATAGTCTCTGTTTTGTACACAGAATCACTGGATCACGTGGATTTGAGGGGGCCTCGGGACATCTCGAGTGTGATCCCCTGCTCCAAGCAGGGCCAACACTGAACTCAGATGGGGAGGCACAGGGCTTTGTCCCAAGGGAGCGTGAAAATCTCCAGAGATGCGGAGTCCGTAGCCACTCAGGGCAACCTGCTCCACCTCTTAGTTATCCTCAGGGTGACATGTTGATTACAATTTATGTAGTCTGAACCTCTCCTGTTCCAGCTGCAGTGTCACCCTCCTGTCCATCCCCGTCCCCTCGATTCCCTCTTTGTAGGCACCACGGTGCTGCCAGGTGCCCCAAAGCTATCCCTGCTCCCAGCTGAACCAGCCCCAGCCCCACAAACTTGGTGTCACCTGAAAAACTGACAGAATGTGTTCGGTCACCTTCCCAGGTCTCCAACAAAGACACTAAACAGGACAGGCCCCAGGACAGATCCCTGCAGTCCTAATTTTCTGAGCATCAAAAATTACTGTGTTTGTGCTTGGAGGATACTATCATACAGGGACTAAAGAAAGTTTTTTAAGTATCTGTAAGTAAAGGCTACAAATATGCAAACACAGATAAAACTGATGGCCTGATCCTAGAATAGAAGGTTAAACTCCACGCGGGTGCCTGAAAGGCATCATATGATTTTGTACTTCAAAATCTCTTTAAAACTGTGCATAGTGCAACCTTAGTTCATGTCTTGTCATTTTTTATATTTTTCTTTTCTGTCACTCCCATTCCACACACACAATGCTACCTAGGACCTAGGCTCCAAACCTAATCAGTTTCTTTTATTTGCAGTCAGTTACTGCTTTGTACGACTTCAGGAAAAAGTACAGATACAGAAACGTTTACTTGGGAAAATCATGCTGCTGTCTTCAGCAGAGGTCTTCAAACCTTTTGTTTGATGAAACGTGGCTTTTCAGAATCTGTTTAGTTTTGGATGTTTTCTTTGCTACAATAAAAAGGAAGAAAAAAAAGGTCAAAATAAGCAAACTTAAAATACTTCAGTACTGAAAGTTACTTTTATATATGGAGCGCGTGCATAAAAATCTGACCACATATTTAGGACCTTGCATATCTAGATGTAGGATCTCAGTCTTTGACCAGTTCAGTCAACACTTTTTACAAGAACATGTTAGACAAAAAGCAGTGTTGTGCTATTTGCCCATACTACGTGGCTTTTGTATTCATATCCACAGCAATCCAGAAGCTTATTCTGAACAATAGTAGCGAACTACATGAGATCACTGAGAACTGCTAGAAATATATGGACCCTAACCCTTCTATTCTAATCAGGGCCCCAGCAGATAGTTTTCTCTTGTGAACAATTACCTGTGAAGCTTTGTGTTATGACCTCAGATAAATCCAATTTTGGTATCTAATGCTGTCTATATATTTATATGGCATTTTTAATTGGTTTGGTTTTGTCCAGTCTCTTCTCCAGCTAAGAATTATGTTCTTCTAACTTAACTAAACATTGAAAATATGGCAACCAAAGGTAAAGTCAACTAAAACTGTGCTCCTCAATTCATAATCAAATTCTGAGAGTACAGTTTGTGTGAGTGTGTTGCTATTGATTAAACTCCCAAATTTAAGGGAGTCATTTAAAAAAAATCCCAGTCTTAACCTTTCTGAGATTACAGATGCATGTATTATCATAGTGATGTGGTTCTGTAGAATAATAAAACTCTTATGATTTTATATAAAACTTACAAAGGTTGAGGTAGATTTTTTTTGTGTGTGTTAATACAGTGACAGAAAATGTCATATTATCCACAGGGTTGGGTTTGTTCTGTTGTAAATGTGCATTTCACTCTCTGGTGATGGCCTAAAATTATTGTGCTAAATTTTCGGTGACTTAAYATTTAGCTAAATATGCAAACTGTCAGATCAATTTTTTTCCATTCATTTTTGTTGCTATGTTGTCTTCTTTTTCTTTCTACATTTCTTATCCCTTCTTTGCTCTTCAACATTCAAGAAAGAAAAAACAGGCAATTATTCAGTTTCTGTGTTAAGGTTTGCCCTTAAACAAAATGCGGAGCATCTGCATAGATTTGTCATATCAGAAAGACAGAGCTGTTCAACCACTTTTTTCAAAGAATAATAGGACATTTTTTGTTATCATGTGGCTCCATATTCCTCTAAGATGCATCTATATTACTTTGGAAAAAATGAAATCACTTCTCACCTTGACTTCTGTGATTACCACCACCTTTGAAACAGAAGTCATTAACCTCCCATCGTTTCTTTCTCTCTGACTGTAATGTCAGGCTTAAAATATCCTTTGCCATGATAAAGCACTTTGCATCTGAAAACAGCACAATGGAAAAATATTTGCTTCAGCAAACAAGAGAAAAAGTACCTTGCTAAATTCTTTTAGAGGAAAGGGTCAGTGAAAATATCAAGAGAATAGGAGAAAAAAAATCATAGACATGTACTGTACAATGTGAATGTCACACAGCCTTAGGCACCATATAGCTGCCTCTACCTAGTTTATATGCTTAACACTCCAGACAACGCATCAAACGTTGTGGACATTCAATGTGGACATTCACAACTTCCCAGCTGTGGTTATAACAAAGAATTTGAGTGCACCTATGAGTTTTTAAGTACTTCTTTCTTTGTAATATTAAAAAGAAAGTCTATGGCATGTGACAGTAACCACTGATACATATTTGTTCAGTATAACATTAATAGTAAGACAAAAAAAATTGTCAAGAAAGCATATCTGAGGAGAGATACCAGTAAATGCAAGTTTGCTAAACTTTTTCTTGGGAAACTATCAGGTTAGGTTTGACCACTCACCTGATATGCAGAAGACCATTTTCTATGTTGAATTAATTCTCTCTCTCTCTCTCACGTAACATAATTATTTAGATGAATTTGGTGGAATTGAAAAAAAAAMCACACACAAAAAAAAACAAAAAAACAAACCAAAAATGAGAAAGAGATTTGGCTCTAACTCTGTGATTAAGCTGTTTCTAATCAGTCAGAGAAGACAATGTTGTTAGAGTTTCCCACAAATCAGAAGAGTTTCTAACCATTGCCCAGGTGACTATTCCAGAGTGGATTCTGTTCTCTCTCACCTCCTTCCCCTCTCAAAAATGTGCAATGAAAAGATTTGCCAAAACATCAGCATTTCACAAAATGGAAGTCACACCACCAGGGAAGTCAAGTACCCAGACAGGAAGACTGCCTGGACTAAAATCCATCTAGGTGTCTATTAACTTTCGGTGGGACAGTTTAAACAGTTTTTAATGTAAGTAGATCTTAAAAAATGTAATTCCTAACTTTTTTAGTCTGATTTTTCTCTTTTGGATAAATTAATGGTCTTCCTATTGGCCTTCCACCTGAAATTATTTTACCTTTAGAGTTGCACAGCAGTGCCCTGTCACTGGCGTTCGGTGGGTGCTCATACTACTCTGCTGAAATGAGCTGTGAGTCCATCTTCTTCTGTCATGCCATGCAAAATCAAAGCATCACTCAACTGTAGATGCTATCACAATGACATTCTTTAGAAACACCTATTTTTGGCAGGTCTTCAGTTAACAGAATAGACATGCTTACAGCTTAACACTGAACTCCTGTGTGGGTCCCTCTGTCGCCCCTGGGATTTCTGTTAGAGTTTCAGTGAACAAATAAATGATTATTTACATATCATGAACTGATTCACGCACTATATAGGTTCTTCTGGTTTATCAACATCTGCAAGACCAAATGTTGCATGAATGCAATATTTAAAAATATATTTCAGAAGACTGCAGAAACTCTTTTTTCCTGGGCACAGAGGTAGGGGAAAAAAGAAATAAGATATAACTGATACATAAAAATCAACCTTATACTTTTGTTATATAAAACTCCAAGGTTAAATTATATTCCTTCAGGAACACAGAATTAAACTGTGTTTTATATTCTATTTGGGATATTTTTACTTACACTTTTACTTAAGGGTCAAAACGAAGTAACCATATATTTTGTTTCCAGTCTCTTTCCATGCATGCATCTCAGAGAGTACACAAAGTGCTAGTGGGAATAACTAGCTCCCAATTATCCCCATTTACATTTCCACTTGTTTTACTCGTAAAACTCTGAAAATTCTCTCTTGCTCAATTAGCGAGGGCTGATTTTCCCCTCTTTCCTGTTTCCACTGGGTCACTGCATGAGAGTGCACTATCTCCAGTGAGAAACTAATTCTCAAGCTGATAACTTTGCAGGTGGGGTTGGAGCTGTTCTTTGAGAAACTCAGTTACTAAGTACCTATTTGTTCTAACAAGTGGCTAGGATATACCTATTATCCTGTCTACTTAGACAGTGTTGTCGCAAGCCCAGCTGCATTCATTTTCTTTAAGTCTTAGATATACAGCACCTGCATATGCCTAAGAAGTCCAGCCAAAGCCGCATTTTCAATATCTTCAGTGAAACATATTAAAGAAAACATTAGAAGACATTAGTTAAGGAACTGTAGAGTGGCTAGGGGTCTGCATAAAAGGACAGCGCATAAAATTAATACTGAAAAGTACAGTGAGAAGAGTGGAGCAGAGTCACTAGCGGAGCTCCTCGGGGCCTGCTTTGGAACCAGCCTTGCTTAATTTCATTAGTAATCTTTCAGAAAAAGAGGCACACACTGATTAAATTTTCCAATGACACAAAGTATCCTTAATATAGAAAAGGATCAGGGTGATACTGAAATACAGACACAGAAATAACTGAATTGCCTTGAGGATGGGACTATGATTTCCTTGAGGGTGAGTCTGGGAATATGACAGAATTAAATATGTTCTACAAAACACAGAACACACTCTCAGGAATTTCTAAGAAAACTTACTATAATAAACTGTGAGTTTAACAAACATGAATATTTGAAAATGCCTTTGGTGCCATAACTGATTACAAGATGAACAAATCAACAACATAGTGTACCTAAAAAATAGGCAAATGTAGAATTTATTAGTTAATTCTCACAGAAAGTGGGTATTATTCAATGCTACTGTCCAAAACCTTGCTAAGATCTCATGTTGAATACTATTCACAGTTCTAAAGACACATTTTTGAAAAAGCTGATCTGGAATGTGAACAGGTGGGGGAAAAGAAGCTAATTAGAAATTACACAAAACTTAATTTGAAAGAAAACTAGGAAAGATATCCATGCTTTCCAAGACAACAGACACAGAGCTGTGTTAAGGATGTCACTTTTCTGCAAATAAAAGGTGGGGAGTGACAAGGGAGGAGACTAAAGTACAGAGGGAGAAAAGCTGTTTAAAAAGAAACACTCATGCCAGTACAGAAAGGGATAAATGGGCAAAGAATACACATAAGCTGGAAGCAGAAAAAAATTCCCAGCTGCTACGAGGCTGCTAACCATCAGCAGGAAGCCGCAGAATCATAGAATCACAGAATCACAGAATGATTGAGGTTGGAAGGGACCTCTGGAGGTCATTTG
Organism: Phoebastria nigripes; assembly: GCA_035582835.1. Classification (NCBI taxonomy): domain Eukaryota; kingdom Metazoa; phylum Chordata; class Aves; order Procellariiformes; family Diomedeidae; genus Phoebastria; species Phoebastria nigripes. The sequence goes on from JAYKAV010002827.1 coordinate 657,913, forward strand.
GTGCAACCCCCCCTGCTCATGCATGGCCACCTAGAGCTGGTGGTCCAGGACTGTGTCCAGAGGGCTTTTGAATATTTCCAAGGATAAAGAGTCCACAACTTCTCTGGACAACCTGTGCCGATACTTGGTCACCCTCACAGTGAAATAGTGTTTCCTGATGTTCAGGAGGAAACTCCCGTGTTTCTGTTTGTGACCATTGCCTTTTGCCCTGTCACTGGTTACCACTGGAAACAACCTAGCTTCTTCTTCTTTGAACCCTCCCTTCAGGTRTTTGTATACATTAATAAAATTCTCCCCAAGCCTGCTCTTCTCCAGGCTGAACCCTGGAGCTCTCTCAACCTTTCCTCATAGGAGACATGCTCTAGTCCCATCATAATCCTCATGGCTGTTCACTGGACTCTCTCTACTATGTCCATGTCTCTTTTGTACCGGGGAGCCCAGAAATGGACAAAGTACTCCAGGGGTGGCCTCACCATCTCTGACTAGAGGGGAAGGATCACCTCCCTTGACCTGCTGTCAACACCCCTCCTAACGCAGCCCATGATACCCTTAGCTGTCTTTGCAGCAAGGGCACATTGCTGGCTCATGTTCAACTTGGTGTCGACCAGGACCCTCATTTCCTTTTTTGCAAGGCTGCTTTCCAGCTGGACAACCCCCAGCATGTACTGCTGCCTGGGGTTGTTCCTCCCCAGGTGCAGGACTTTGCACTTGCCCTTGTTGAACTTCATGAGGTTCCTGTCAGACCATTTCTCCAGCCTGTCTAGGTCTCTCTGGTTGGCAGGACAGTCCTCTGGCTTATCAGCCATTCCTCCCAGTTTTGTGTCATCTACAAACTTGCTGAGGGTACAATCTATCCCATCACAAAGATGATTAATGAAGATGTTGAACAGGACTGGACCCAGTATTGGCCCCTGGGGTACACTGCTAGTTACTGGCCTCCAACTGACATTGTGTCACTGGTCACCACCATCTGGGCCTGGCCATTCAGCCAGTTTTCAGTCCACCTCACTGTCTGTTCATCCAGCCCATACATCAACAGCTTCTCTATGGGAATCTTACAGGAGACAGTGTCAAAGGCCTTACTGAAGTCCAGGTAGACAATATTCACTGCTCTTCCCTCATCTACCAGGCCAGTCATTTCATCGTAAAAGTTTATCAAGTTGGTCAAGCATGACTTCCCCTTGGTGAAGCCATGCTGACTACTGCTGATGATTTTCTTGTTGTTGATGTGCCTGGAAATGGTTTCCAGGTTTGGCTGCTCCATCACCTTCCCAGGGATTGTGGTAAAGCTGACCAGCCTGTAGTTCCCTGGATCCAGCTTCTTGCCCTTCTTGAAGATAGGAGTCACATTTGCTTTCCTCCAGTTTTCAAGTACTTCCCCCAATCACTGTGATAGATCGAAGATTATCAAGAGTGGCCTTGCAATGACACCTTCTAGCTCCCTCAGCACTTGTGGGTGCATCTCATCAGGACACACAGACTTATGTATGTCCAGTTTGCATAAGTCTTCCCTGACCTGATCCTCTTCCACCAAGGGTACATTCTCCTTACTCCACATTTTCCCCCAGTCTCTGGGACCTGGGATTCCTGAAGGCCAGTGTTGTTAGTAAGACTGAGACAAAGAAGGCATTCAGCCTTTTCCATGTCCTGTGTAACCATGTCCCCTGTCTCATTCAGCAATGGGCCCATGTTTTCCCTAGCCTTTCTTTTGTTGCCTATGTACTTATAGAAGCCCTTCTTGTTGTCTTTGACATCCTTGGCCAGATTCAACTCCAGCAGGGCTTTAGCTTTTATAATTTCATCCCTGGATGCTCAAACAACGTCTTTGTGTTCCTCCCAACTTACCCGTCCTTGCTTACACCCTCTGGATGCTTCCTTTTTGTGTTTGAGTTTGGCCAGGGGTTCCTTGTGCATCCACACAGATGTCCTGGCATTTTTGCCTGACTCCCTATTCACTGGGATGGACTGCTCTTGAGCCTGGAGGAGGTGATCCTTGAATATTAACCAGCTTTCTTGGGCCCCTCTTCCCTCCAGGGCCTTATCCCATGGGACTTTTCCAAGCAGACCTCTGAAGAGGCCAAAGTCTGCTCTCCTGAAGTCCAGAGTTGTGAGCTTGTGTTTTTACCTTCCTCCCTCCCCTCGGGATACTGTACTCCACCATCTGATGGTCACTGCAGCCAAAGCTGCTTTTTATCTTCACATTCCCAATGGGTGCCTCCTTGTTGGTGAGTATGAGGTCCAGCAGACTACCTCTCCTCATTGTCTCCTCTATCACTTGGGTCAGGAAGTTGTCATCAATGCACTCTAGGAACCTCCTGGATTGCTTATGTCATGCTGTGTTGTCCCTCCAGCAGATACTGGGGTGGTTGAAGACCTCCATGAGGACCAGAGTCTGCAAATGTGAGGCTGCTCCTATCTGTAGAGGGCCTTATCCGCTTGTTCTTTCTGGTCAGGTGGCCTATAGCAGACACCAACTGTAATGTTACCTACACCTGTCATCTCTTTGATCTTAACCCATAAGCTCTCAGTCGGCTCCTCATCCATCCCCAGGAAGAGCTCCATGAACTCCAGCTGCTCTCACATAAAGGGCAACTCCCTCTCCTCATCTTCCCAGCCTGTCTTTACTGAAAAGCCTGCATCACTTCATTGCAACATTCCAGTCATATGAGCCATCCCACCACGTCTGCTTGATCCCAACATGATAGTGGCTCTACAACTACACACAGACCTCTAACTCAACATACTGCATGCTTTAGTATACAGACACTTTACAGAGGCACACCAGGCTGTTGACTTCCTAGAAAGGGTTTGGGGGACTTCTCCATAATGGTGCCTTGTAGGAACTTCCTTGCATACATTCAATCCTGATGTAAAACTTGAGTGCAGTGGGAGGGGAAAGGTGACTGTTTTCCAGACATCGCTGAACTCCACTGTAGAGGACTCCAGAGCAAGGTGATTGTGTTAGCAAGGTTCTGGATCTTGTAACTCACCCACAAGTCCCCACTGATCTTCAGTTTTCATGCTTTTCCTGAAGAGGTAGCTTGACAAAAGAGTATTAGACTGGTAAGCTAGGCTTTGGCTATACTTACTCTACTTGTGTGCCCCCCCGTCTTATAGCAGTACACGGTCTCCTAGATCTCCTGTATTGAAGCATCCTCTGTAGCCTCCATACCAGTGGCTATTGAACTTCCTAGTAAAAAATATGGCTGGCAATAAAATAAGCAAGACAATGGGAGCAGTTGTGCATAACCCATATGAAGATTTGGTTGCATGAAAAATAATTTCAGCTGTGAACATGCCGTATGTGACACTTCTATTCAGTTCAGCAAGCTCGTTGTCCTGAGTACAGCTGCAAGAACTTTTATTCTATTTATTCTTATTCTGTGTCATTTTATGTGTATGCAATATGCATACAGTATTTGGACAATGTTATCAAATTTTCTAGCCACTTGAAAATGAATTGTATAGTAGGACAGTATGTGCTCCTAACAGATGGAATTTACCTGCTTATTACAAGGATTACAGAGTTCTGACCAGCACTTGGTAAGCTGGTCAAAACCCCACATGTTCTTCCAAAGTAGTCACAAAATAATAATTTTAAGAAATATGTTTTTTAATAACCATCAGATAATTCCAATTTCAAAAAGCATACAATTACCAGCTTTTATTCTTAATATGAAAAGCAGAAAAAATTTGTTAARGAACAGTATATGTTAATTTCCAAAGATAAGTCATTTAAATGAAAACATTTCTGACTAGATGTCACAAGAAAAGTTTCATTGTTAGCTAGGTCAAACTTTTGTACAAGCCATACATTTTTATCAGACTTTAGTGAGCTTCCTTGTTTTTATTTGTCAGCATTTSAGACTTAAATTTTATGCAAAAACACTATAAGAATTCTTCTTGAAAGTCGGTTTTGCTTGCAGCTATAGTATTGGTCATGTACATCAGACAGTCCAGGACTGATTTTTTTCATACAACTTGCAATGCAAACTATAACAGGCCAGTTATCCTTTTACAGTCTGTTTGTTTTACAGATGGTAGCACTTGTTTGTTGAAGAATTTTAAAAACGCTGCTGACAGCACAGTGAGGAAATGGACGGCAAGTGGCTGGTATCAATTGCCAAAAGATAAAATAGAATGGTCTGATTAATCATTCAAATTTGTATAAATACATAAACTATGGCTACAATAGTGTAGAGCCAATGGTAATAAAAATAATAATACAAACTTTTTGAAAGAATGTAGTTTACAGAAAATTCAGATTGCTAAAAATGAAGATTTCTAGTTTACTGTCCAATTTTGAAGTTATCTTTTTAGTCATTAAATTTCATAGAGTTGTTCTCTGAATTGCTTCAGATAACTTAGAGGAATCAAAAGAAACCTTGAGATACACACACAGAAATTCAGTATTTGGATTTTGTGTCTTGAAGCAATCTCCCAGATTGTATCTTTCAAATGTAAATATGTCCCCAATGCATATGCCAAGCCCTACAGTCACATACAAATAGGACGGAGGTATGTGTGTATAAGAAAATAAGTACATTCCAAGAGGAGTAACTGTGAGCATAAATGGACTTACACTGACAGTACCTATATAATAGATACACAGATGCTTCCTGATTATATTGTGATATTTTGTCCTTTGTCGTGTCATGCTAATGTACAAAYTAATTAGGAAGGAGAAAATTTCTGAGTCATGGGATTAAGAAAAATAATTCCCAATAGTTTCATATTCTACAGTAAGAATGATATTAACAGTACTATTGTGAAAAGCCGATTCACCAAAATCCTGATCCTGCAAAACTGCTCAGTCCCTGAGATCAATAGGTCTCCTTGAGATTATCTTTTATGCATAGCTAGGCATAGCTACTTTGCTTCTTAAAGCCATACTTTTAAACTGCTCACTAGTGAACAGAAATTACTGGATTAGCTCACCCCACATGCTCAGTACCAGTCAGCTTCCACTGGAAATGAATAGACAGCTCTCTAGAAAAGAAAAACTATCTAGTTTCAATGCATGCATACATAAGAATCTCCTTTCAGTGACTTCTGGTCACAACAGCCATCTGGGAATTATGTGCGCACACATGAAGGGAAATAAATTAGTGTAGGTAAATTTGGCTGTGAGTTTGAGGGAGATTTTCTTTTGCAAAGTCACTCTATACTCCAGAGCTCATGGCAGATAAGAAATTTCTGCTGTTTCTTTGTTCTACTTAGTAATGCTTTGCACTACAAATTTATCACTTCCTTCCCATAGTGCCGAAGCACTTCACAATCATATATGTCTTTAATCACACAATATATAAATTAAGAGCGCGAGAATTTGACAAATATTACAGATGCTGAATTGAGGCTCAGAGAGAAACTAATTCATTTATCTAAAATTCAGTATAAAACCTGTGACAAAATTGGTGCCTTTGGTTTACAAATGCTTTCCATCCACATCTACAAATTCTTTCAAGAGCTCCCTAAATTCTAGACTGATTTTGCTTCTCTTTAGCCATTAACATTTAAAAGCCTTAAAATCAGTCTCTTAAACCCAAGTACACAAAGTAATCAAAATAATTTGCTCTAAGAAGCAGTACTGCTACACCTACTGGGAACTTTTCACAAGAGCTGTTTTTTCTCCTCATCACATTAGGTCTTTTTTGCCAAAACTTCACATCAGTTCCGTAAAACTCAGTATGAAAGGATTTTCTGGCTGGTAAGGAGACTAGAACAGCCTGTGTTCTAGTGACTGGGACACAGGAACACTTGTGCTGCCTGGGTTGAGCTAAAAACTCAAATCCAGATCAGTGCAGTAATGACAAAGCTATCAATGGGGGCAGAGTACATTTCTCCCTCTTATTTTTCCATTAGAAATTAAAAACATACCTAGATCCTATTCTCAAAAAATCCCAGAATATTAAGGTCTCAAAAACTTCAAAATGAAGTATTGTAAAACATCTTATACCCCCAGTTTCTCCTGTTATTAAGAAGATAAGTCAATAAAGCTAACCAAAAACCTTACTAAAGAGTAAGTTCATGAAAAGAGATTTTATGCATATTGATTTAATGCATTAACTTTTGAGAAAATATTAAAAATGGAAGAAACTGTTTTGATTTTTAGTCTACCTGTCAGGAGGCATTTAAACACCAAAAGTGAGGTTGTCTTCAAGCATGTCTGCCACAGCATGATTAAAGCTGAGCATAGGTTTTTGATATAATCTGATTAGAAGACAGAAAGCCAAAACCATGAATCAATTACATCTTATTATGCAAACATTACAAAAATACACACAAAAAAAAAATCCTGTGAAAAGACTTTTGTTCATACCCAATAACTAGCATGTTTTAGCAATAGCACCATGTGTTTGTCAGATACATGAAAAGAAAGCTTGATTTATAGGGAAATATATTTGCTGTATAATAAGGCATGGGAGGAATAGGACCCAAAGTTCAAAAGCAACAGTATGCTCTCTAAAACTATTGACTACATATAGAAATCTCGATTGAACAAAACCTTGAACACGAGGATGTCAACACTGGAAAATCTTACACAGCAAATCTTACAGGAAAATTGCCAAAGCACATCAGTCAAAGCCTGCCAGGGGTTCTCCTCTGTCATTAACACCTGTTGTGAGGGCAGTGGACCACACAAACAGTTGCATTTTGAGCTATATGATATATCCTCTTTATCTGAAAATGATAGCTTTATTCTTTTACCAAACACATTTTCATTGAAAAAAAGTGAAAAACAGACAAACTCCCAAACCTCACAACAAAAGGTATGTTTTTGCACAGAAGGAAACAATTACAGTATTAGTAGGCACACTGTGGCAGAGAAAAAGTAGAACACAAAAGCTGTTACATGTCTATTTAAAATAATATAATAGCATTACTTTCCTCTGAAAGATAAAGTCAAATGATATTCTGTCTGACCTTTCAAAAGAGAGGGTGTGCGATAGATTTCTCTTTGCCAGAAAAATGCTGCTAAATACACAGACAAGGTGCTCAAGCACATTCTGGAATGACTATGGCATAGACTGAGTTCTATCATTATAACCTCTTCCATAATATTTTGCTCCTCTGAGCACAGATTGACTGCAGTGTTAAATTCATAGAATCATAGAATCATAGAATCATTAAGGTTGGAAAAGACCTCTAAGATCATCGAGTCCAACCGTCAACCCAACACCACCATGCCCAATAAACCATGGCCCTAAGCGCCTCATCTACACGTCTTTTAAATACTTCCAGGGATGGTGACTCCACCACTTCCCTGGGCAGCCTG
>JAYKAV010002827.1:665309-692587 GCA_035582835.1 Phoebastria nigripes
GTAGAGCGTGATAAGGTCTCCCCTGAGCCTCCTCTTCTCCACACTAAACAGTCCAAGTTCAGCCGCTCCTCAGAAGACTTGTTCTCCAGACCCTTCACCAGCTTCGTTGCCCTTCTCTGGACACGCTCCAGCACCTCAATGTCCTTCTTGTAGTGAGGGGCCCAAAACTGAACACAGCATTCGAGGTGGGGCCTCACCGGTGCCGAGTACAGGGCCACAATCACTTCCCTACTCCTGCTGGCCACACTATTTCTGATACAGGCCAGGATGCCATTGGCCTTCTTGGCCACCTGGGCACACTGCCAGCTCATATTCAGCCGGCTGTCAACCAGCACCCCCAGGTCCTTTTCTGACAGGCAGCTTTCCAGCCACTCTTCCTCAAGCCTGTAGCGTTGCATGGGGTTGTTGTGGCCAAAGTGCAGGACCCGGCACTTGGCCTTGTTAAACATCATACAGTTGCCTCGGCCCATCGATCCAGCCTGTCCAGGTCCCTCTGCAGAGCCATCCTACCCTCGAGCAGATGATTGACACTCCCGCCCAGCTTGGTGTCGTCTGCAAACTTACTGAGGGAGCACGCAATCCCCTCATCCAGATCATTGATAAAGATATTGAACAAGACCAGCCGCAAAACTGAGCCCTGGGGGACACCGCTTGTCACACAGGAGGAAAGTTAGCTTATGGTAAAACACTTTCTGAAAAAAAAATGGACTTTCTTTTTTTGTAAAAATTCATGAACACATTTGCATACAGAAAGAAGAACATGCACTAAAATAAAAGATCATGGACAGGTTTGTATCACTTATTAGTTTATTATAGGAACTAAGAATACTAGTACAAACATGTCAGTCTATGAAGGTGGAGGGAACACTGAGAAGAGCTGAATATAGTGAGCAAAGGTATCACAACTATGTTTTAAAAAATATGAATACAGACATAAGCATACATAAGGAAAATTTCAACCCACAAATGCTTCAACGTGGCAGTTAATTCCCCTCTGAATTAAAAAAAAAGAAGATCGTTAATCATGTCAACAAGCTTTTTAAGTGGTAAAAAAAAAATCTTCTTAATTATTTCTTTTATGAAAATAGCATTGTGAAACATACCACAGTCTTTAAGGGTTGGGKTTTTTTTTGGGGGGGTTACCCTCAGACAGAAAAGGAGAATGGAAAATACATTAAAACATAAATACAAAAAATAGGAAGTATTTATTCTACGTGCAAGAATCAAGGCACATTTCAACTAAATTGCTCCCACCAACCCCAGGACTTCAGTACTTATATATATATAGCAATCCAGTTTATTTACTTTTGCTCTACATGTGCATTTTGTTGCTTCCATTTATGTTCAATATTTTTTAAATGTAGACCTCAATTTTCAGCATTTCTCATTTGATAACAGCAGTGATGAACCACCAACTACATAATATTCAGCAATCAAAATCTCACTATTTCCTTTTAACATGCCTGTTTTGAAGAAATGACAGAGAGATTAAAAAGAGGGCCACTCGATTTCTTGAGTAGAAATAAATAATAGTTTTTGTGTTATAATGTCTCATACAGATACTTGCCAAACTGACTTGTCTGTTTTTGCACTGACTGCCAATTTCTCTGCTTTTCGCTAATACCAGTTTGCTTAATGTATGAACATGGTCCAAGAATGAAAAAGAAAATACAATAATATATAGACAGAGATGTGTAGTTATAGATATAGATAGAGATGTTATAGTTATATGTTTACATGCATATATAGATGAGATAGAGATAGAGATTATGCAGATTAGATAGATATGGATAGATATAGATTAGATATGGATTAGATATAGATAGATATAAATAGAGATGAGATTAGATAAGGGGGGAGACAGAGACAGGGATGTAGATACAGATGCAGATACAGGTACAGGTACAGATGCAAATACAGAAATTCTGTGCCTTCCTTAGAGCAAAGATAATTAAAATATTCTAAGAAAACCTTATAGGGAATTGTGAGGTTAAATGGTGACTGTGAGTTTGCCTGAGGTTGGGGGAGGTCCGTAAAGACATTGTGAGGAAGCTGCAATGATCACAGCCTGTAATCTTTCATCATGTAGTGCAGCAGTGGAGATGTCACTGCTGATACTTTTCTGTGATGAATTTACTTGAAGCCAAGTCCCCTGAGGCAAAATGTCTAAAAAAAAAAAAGGACATGAAAGGAGCATATTATGAGTTTTCACAATTCTAAGAGGATATTGGGTGTATTTAGTCAAATGCAGTAAAAGATTCTCATTCCTCTGTACTGGGTGATAAAATACACTGATAATATCATTTCTCTGGTTTAGGGGCACTGCTGTTGATTTTAGAAGTGCATTCTTCATTTGAATTTAATGCTTTCCCAGTTTGCTTCACCTCAGGTTGCAATAATATTTTGCCCTGAGAAAATGTATTTCTTCTCCAGTTAAGTGTTTGTCTTCCTGCTCCACCAGCAAAAAAGTAATGTACATGTGGTGTGAAGAAACAAAGCAGTGCATTAGAGCCACACAATTGCAAAGGAATTCTCCTCCTTCAGGCAAGACATCTAGTGATGTAGTAATGCATACTTGTCTTGTGAGCCAAAAGAAGAGAATAAACATTTCATCACATATTATCTGCTTCATTTAATCCACAGTGGCTTTAATAGATAAAATTCTGAACACAGTGTGCTTGAATGACCGTGGCATTTATTGTCCTAGAGCACTTACTTGGACAGGCTGGAAGCTATATGAAGGCAATTAACATTTATCATAAATCAAACAAGGCTTTTATGGCAACCAGAAGAGCACCGCTGGAAATGCCATTTTTCAGACCACTGCAAGGAGATGAAGAAATGGGAAAAGCTTTTAATTTTTTTTTTTTTTTTTTAAATTAGTAAACCTTTCAGGCAGATAACTGAAAATCAATTGATTACTTGCAAAACCTTTGACAATTCAAAGTGACACAACATCACACAAATGCAGAATAATAACCACCACAAAAATATAACCAAGACCAAAATTGTTTGATTCTATTCAGAATACTGCAGGGAAGGTGCTATCTATGTGCTTATTAATAAGTATTCTTTAAGGTACATGCTACACACAAACAATAACTTATGCAACTTGTAGCACAGAGAGTAACCTGCTGAGATCATAGATTTGAAGTATTTGACATGTGTATCGTCATTTTGGGCAGTAACCAACTTGAGAGAATGAAGGATAAATGTGGCAGAGAGCACTGGGGAAAGAAGGGAGTTTGAGTCTGAGAAATTCCAGCAACAAAATCTTGTTTGATTCGGGAGGCTTCAGAAATTCACGTCCAGCTAGACTGAACATCCCAGACCAAGCAACCTGTCACACAGCAATGTTTTGATACAACTAATAACCAAATTGAAAACTGTTTTCCTGAAATTTATTCCAGTGTCTTAAGCATGAAGTTTTTCATCTAGGCCTTTCACAATATAAGTGTATTACATAGATATAGTGCGTGTGCGTACACACTCACATGCACACATCATCTATAATTTATCACGTCTAGGGGGCACCACCTGGAACCCAAATTTACTGAAGAAAAAAGCAAAGCAGAAATGAGACTCAGGAGTTAATCTGATACAAAATTAGGCATCGAGATGGCTACTGCCATGATGTGAAAAATAATACTGTCTGTATTGCCAATTACAAGCATCTGCATTAGGACATATTCTGGTTTATGCCATTAGTAAAACTGGGCCAACACTAGATGCCTCTGCTCTGTAACAGCTCCATGATAAAATCAGATATGCTACCTGACACACCACCATAACTTACCCAACTGGAAGAAGAGTCTGGGTTCACAGAAATTTGGAAAATCAGGTGGATGTTGAAAATTCACAGATGGGCACCTAAGAATTTAACTCTGGGGCCTCATTTGTTTTCTTGTCACAGCACTGACAATTTCTTCTCTATTTCTTGACCCTTCATCACGTGAAGTTTTGCTATTGTCATATCTGGTCCTTACTAAACCTTCAGGAAAGTGATTTTTTTTTCTCCAGTGTAAAATTTTCTCTTGAATAGTTTCTTTCTCTACTCAGCTAGCATTGTCAACCTAATGACTAACACGCAGCGTAAGTTATTTCTCTTTCAGAATATGTCTTTCAGATGCCTTTTGTACTCCCTGTAGCTGTAGTGAACAGAGCAACCTTATCTCAATGTCAGTGCATTTAGGAATAGAAAATGTACTTGCTTCAAATGTAACTGCAATATATACCTGTATTAAAATTATACTGAACAGTAGAAAAGATATGAACTGTTTCCAAAAAAACACCAAAAGCTGTTGAACAGATTTCTGTTAACCTCAGCAAGAGTCTGATATCAAAATTAGAAAGGAAAAGGTGAAGGAATCTAAAGAAAAGAACCCACCCAGTTAATAAATATTAATTAATATGCAATAGGTACCTTAAAACACTTCAAATACATCTAAGACTAAAAGCTAACTAACTTGTATTTCAACAGAAGAAAAAAAAAAGATACTTTTAGCTTTATTCTTTAATAATTTAAGTCATTGCTGTCACGGACCTGTAAAGTAAAAGCTTGCTGACGAGATAACTAGCATGCAAATGAATCAGAGGTTCTGTCTCCACAGAGACACGAATCAATGATGTCATAACATATATCCTATGAGTTTTGTTGATTGTATTGACTATCAATGTAATTTACTAATTACATTGAATATGTATACATTTGAAATTATGTGGTATTTGTATATTTTTACAACCACGTAAATTTCAAGTTTATGTCAAGTATTTTAAAGCATCATTTTCCAAAGGGGGTATGAACTGTCTTATTTCTAAAATTTTTTTATATTTGATCAGCAAATAAAAGGGACTACCCTGAAAGTAGGTCATACTATTAACATGTCATAGTTTTACACTTTACTTTGGTAGAATATCAGCTGGACTCTGTATCACATGAACTACTATCAGGCTTATTATAATAGTTCTTTTGTTTCCTTACCCCCAGGCTTTCTTAATATTATTTATGCAGAGATAGTTTATCATAGAGTCATAGAATCATAGAATCATTAAGGTTGGAAAAGACCTCTAAGATCGAGTCCAACCGTCAACCCAACACAACCATGCCCATTTGTTGTGGCCAAAGTGCAGGACCCGGCACTTGGCCTCATTGAATCTCATACAGTTGGCCTCAGCCCATCGATCCAGCCTGTCCAGGTCCCTCTGCAGAGCCTTCCTACCCTCGAGCAGATCAACACTGCCGCCCAGCTTGGTGTCGTCTGCAAACTTACTGAGGAGGCACGCAATCCCTTCATCCAGATCATTGATAAAGATATTAAACAAGACTGGCCCCAAAACTGAGCCCTGGGGGACACCACTTGTGACCGGCCRCCAACTAGATTTAACTCCATTCACCACAACTCTCTGGGTCTGGCCGTCCAGCCAGTTTTTTACCCAGCGCAGAGTACACCTGTCTAAGCCATGAGCCGCCAGCTTCTCTAGGAGAATGCTGTGGGAGACAGTGTCAAAGGCTTTACTGAAGTCCAGGTAGACCACATCCACAGCCTTTCCCTCATCCACTAGGCGGGTCACCTGATCATAGAAGGAGATCAGGTTGGTCAAGCAGGACCTGCCTTTCATGAACCCGTGCTGGCTGGGCCTGACCCCCCGGTTGTCCTGCACATGGCTTGCGAGTGCCCTCAAGATGACCCGCTCCATAATCTTCCCCGGCACCGAGGTCAGGCTGACAGGCCTGTAGTTCCCCGGATCCTCCTTCCGGCCCTTCTTGTAGAAGGGTGTCACATTGGCAAGCCTCCAGTCGTCCGGGACCTCTCCCATTAACCAGGACTGCTGATAAATGATGGAGAGTGGCTTGGCAAGCTCCTCCGCCAGCTCCCTCAGCACTCTCGGGTGGATCCCATCCGGCTCCATAGACTTGTGAGCATCCCCGTGGTGTAGCAGGTCGTTCACTGCTTCCTCTTGGATTATGGGGGGTTTATCCTGCTCGCCGTCCCCATCTTCCAGCTCAGGGGGCTGAATACCCTGAGGATAACTGGCCTGACTATTAAAGACTGAGGCAAAGAAGGCATTAAGTACCTCAGCCTTTTCCTCATCCTCGGTGGCAATGTTCCCCTCCCGCATCCAATAGAGGATGGAGGTTCTCCTTGGCTCTCTTTTTGTTGTTAATGTATTTGTAAAAACATTTTTTGTTGTCTCTAACCACAGCGGCCAGATTGAGTTCTAGCTGGGCTTTTGCCTTTCTAATTTCATCTCTGCATGAACTAATGAGATTCCTGTACTCTTCTTGAGTTGCCTGCCCCTTCTTCCACAAGTGGTAAACGCTCCTTTTTTTCCTGAGTCCCAGCAAGATCTCCCCATTCAGCCAGGCCAGTTGTCTTCCCCGCCCATTCTTCTTACGGCATATGGGGACAGCCTGCTCCTGCGCCTTTAAGACTTCCTTCTTGAAGAACGTCCAGCCTTCCTGGACCCCTTTGCCCTTCAGGACCACCTCCCAAGGGACTCTCTCAACCAGTGTCCTGAACAGGCCAAAGTCCGCCCTCCRGAAGTCCATGGTAGCGGTTTTGCTGGCCCCCCTCCTTACTTCACCAAGAATCGAGAATTCTGTCATTTCATGGTTGCTAAGCCCAAGACAGCCTCTGACCACCACATCTCCCACCAGTCCTTCTCTGTTTGTAAACAGAAGGTCGAGCAGGACACCTCCCTGGTAGGCTCACTTACCAGCTGTGTCAGGAAGTTGTCTTCCACACACTCCAGGAACCTCCTAGACTGTTTCCTCTCTGCCATGTTGTATTTCCAGCAGACGTCTGGGAAGTTGAAGTCCCCCATGAGAACAAAGGCTAGTGATTGTGAGACTTCTGCCAGCCACTTGTAGAATGTTTCATCCGCCTCTTCATCCTGGTTGGGTGGTCTATAACAGACTCCCAGCAGGATATCTGCCTTGTTGGCCTTCCCCCTCATCTTTACCCATAAGCACTTGACCTTATCATCATCACAGTTGTTGAGCTCTAGACAATCGAAACACTCCCTAACACAGAGATAGCTAATATCCACGCTTCTCAACAAGACCAGTATGCATGAATGGTTCTCTTTTTTGCATAGTAACGTTGAGGGAAAGATTATCCATGCTGGAAATTTGGCACTAGAAAGGAAAGATGATTTTGGTGAACCGGAAGAAACAAGAATTTGCCAAAGGTTATAATAGGGTATCTGGTATTTCTTTTAGCAAAGCTTTCAGGTTTTAAGGTTCTTACAGGTTACAGGTTTACAGTTGAAGATGGATGTGTAGAACATGACAATAGCTTTATTTGCATTTTTACTACCAGACTCTATGCCTTTTCAGACTAAGACTTTACTGTATTTGCTCATGTCTTTTCCACTTCAAGATTTAGCAGGTCCAGTGCATTCTGTTTGGACCTACACTGGTTACGAAGGATTTATGTATCTTTCTACATGAATTCTATATAGCATCTCTCTCTATATAAATCAAATCCAGAAAGTTACCAAACAAATGGTGAAAGCTAGGAAAGTTAAAAGTGGCTGAAAACAAGCTTTTTCAGGGAATTCAACAATTCACCGTACTCCTTCAAATCCCAGTTTAAAAATCCCGTGTTGAGTATTGGCTACAAAAAGGGATTCATTCACCAAAAAATATCCAACAAAAATGCCCCCCACAACCCCACAAAACTCGATTATTTGCAAATAAGAAACAACTCTACAAGGCTGACATTAATTTTCTGATGGAGTCACAAGATTAGAGTCTCAGAAGTCCTTTTCTGCTAAAAATATGTTAAAATATGGTATAACTATCAGGAGAGACAGAAAGTGTTTCCTTAATGTCTTAATAAAAGCAATATATCAGCTATTCCCTGCCGACAATGAAATCCTAACCTGTGACAATCTAAATATCTGCTGAATTCAGATGAGGAAATTTATTGCTTTTTCTAACAAGCTAGAATAGCAACAGATCACTGGCATTGGCAGAATTGCAAGCAACAATAGAAGCATATTCTATTGAGCAGCTACTCCTTCTCCTGGAAAAAGGTCCTGCTAATCAATGTAGTAGTCCCCCCGGAAACACATAACATTGATCCAAAAAGCTGAACAATTTCAGTTGCATGTCATCATCAGTTTATTGTTGGCACCATGTGTCCCCTTGCAATGCTCATATCCCACTCAGGCCAAAATTACAAAACTACCTTAAACTTTGTGCTCTTAAAAGTCTATCACTCCTTCAGCATGCAAACCATTTTTGATTTAGAACACAATATTTGGAGAACAAATGGAAAGGTCTTCCTAAACACTGGCATCATCAGTTCAGCTATGGGGAAGACATTATTGTGCAATAGTCTTGTTTTTCTGAAATAYATTATAATCCAAATATTCCAACTATTCCGATAGTCCTCACCACCAGAGTATCTGGGTTTCTCAGTATCCTTAACATTCCTGTCACAGAAYTTCAACACTTTAAGAAATTTCAGGGTGTGCAGAGAATCAATTTGACATATCCATTGAGTGTTGCCTGCCTTATGCAAGACTTTTGCACCTCTCATGCACAATGAAGCATATTTCCGTTGTCTTAGGGCTTATTTCCCCACAGTGATTAACATGAGAAGTAGGCATCACACCTAACAACCTGGAGGACCTCATTGCTTTAAACAATGTGCCATTTTGAATACTACTTTGCACCATTTTGTTTGCACTTTTTAGACTTCTAAGCTAGCAATTACTGTGGTCCTAGGCTTTACCCATCCCTATTTTCCATATTTTAAAATTGTCCAGGAAAAGTTTCAAGATCAATAGAGTATACAGAACACTTTGATCCTGACTAAAACAAAGAGCAAGATCATTACATTCACACTTCTTTATGTTTGTCACACATATATGACACCCTCAACAAGACACAACAAAACATTAGCTTAAATCAACAGACTTCACATTTGAAGAAGCTGTTACATTTCAAACTTTGAAATCTTAAAATTCTTACTCTAAGAAAACCTAATACCTTCACACAAAGATTTTTCCAGTCTGTGGTAAGAACAGAGCAGGACCTTGAGGAACATCTCAGGACTGGAGGCCAATTTCTTAGGCTGAAAGTTTTCATCACTCTGAAACTGACAGCATTACCATATAATATCACTAATTATTGCTCTCAGAAAATGTCTCAAGTTCTTTTCTACAATCATGAGGGAAATGTTTCAGAAACACCTGATGAGTGAGGAGAGTACTGGGAACTTGCAGATGGGAAGACCAATGTGGGTCTCGGGAACGAAGCACAGGAAAAGCCATACGGCGCTGGTGGATCCAGCTGGCACACCCTTTCACTGTGCTAGTTGAGACATCTTTGCACTGTGCACTGTAAAGTGCCCTTGTGCAAGTTTCTGCTTGCCCCCACTTCCATGGGTGCAACCAGGAAATATACCATAGGGAGCCAAGGGTCTGGCCTGAGTCTCAAGGCACTGAATGTCTGTCCCGGTTTCAGTTGGGAAACTTTCTTCTTAGTAGCTGTTATAGTGCTGTGTTTTGGATTTAGTATGAGAAGAATGTTGATAACACACTAATACTTTAGTTGTTGCTAAGTAGCGTTTACACTAGTCAAGGACTTTTCAGCTTCCCATGCTCTGCCAGGTGCACAAGAAGCTGGGAGGGGACACAGCCAAGACAGCTGACCCAAAGTGGCCAAAGGGGTATTCCATCCCATATGACATCATGTTCAGTATATAAACTGGGGGGAGTTGGCTGGCGGTGGGGGCGATCGCTGCTGGGGGACTGGCTGGGTGTTGGTTGGCAGGTGGTGAGTGGTTGCATCACTTGTTTTTTTCCTGGGTTTGTTTCTTTCTCTCTGTCTCTTGTTGTTTTCCTTTTCATTACAATTTTTTATTATTATTATTGTTTTGTTTTTGGTTTTGTTTGGTTTTTTGTTTGTTTGTTTGTTTTTTTAATTATTAAACTGTTCTTATCTCAACCCATGAGTTTTCTTACTTTTGCCCTTCTGATTCTCTCCCCCATCCCACCACGGGGGGCAGGGTGAGTGAGCAGCTGGGTGATGCTTGGTTGTTGACTAGGATTAAACCACAACAATGTCACAGGGGGAATCTTTAAATTTGAGCTTAATGTGGCCACTCCACTGAGCTTCTGGTCTTGATTTGACACTGACTGATACAGTTGAGTGAATCTACCCAAAAGACCTTTAAGTAGAGTAAAAACTGTAATTTCTCCTTCACATGACTTCTTTGAGAGTGAATAATATTCCATTTTCCTTTTGCTACGCTATCCGTCTAAAAGGAAAAAAAACCCTCTATCTCTGCTATCACCAGTTTGTATTCTTGGGATTGAGCCTTTCTCTACAGGATTTCCCTTTCAGAGAATGAACAAAAGGGACATTGATATTGAACATTTTTTTCAGTTTTTAGAAAAGTGTTGCAGGAGTAAGTTTTGCTTTTCTTTAAATTTTCTGTGCTACATCCTGCTCCTGCAAATATGATTATTTGTGGCAGCATCYCTGTTTCAGGATTCAGACTTATCCTATGGTAACTTTGAGGTCAACTGTTGTGTGATGGGGTAATGAGTTGGCCAGAGATTGATGGGGTCATTGGTTACACCTAGCAAGATCCCCAAAGATTAACAATATCCCCCCTCACACACACACAAAATAAATTTTATTTTATTTGAAATGAAATTAATCAACTTTTGAATTATAGTAAATAAAAAGCTTCATACTTTCCCTTCCCCTTCACCCATGGCATCCCTGCCTTGCGACCTGGTTTTAGTCATCTAAGTTATTCTCTTCATTGACTCAAGCAGACACAGCACATGCCTCCCTAGTCCATCTTTTTACTATCACCTTTCACACACACGTTGCAATGAAATCCTATCTCCAGCTGTCAAGACTGGGAGGTGTGTAAGAACAGTGCAAGAAAAACTTCCACAAAGATGGTATAGACTAAAGTTGCACCATATTGACACTGGAATTTTTTAGGCTTCATTGATTTTCCCCTTATTTACATTTTTCTCAAGAAATGTTAATGTTTCTAAGATGGCTCTGCACAGTATCAGAAGGAGATAAAGGCAAATGTGTTGTAAAGTACGTGCCTACAATATGCAAAGAGTGAAAAGGACAGAATAAATGTGAAAGTGCAAATATTCAAACCTGTATAAAATGCTCATGTAGGCTATGAGTTTGGGGGAAATTATGAAGGGACTTTCTGGAGAAAAATAATTCTGTTTATTATAGACACTTGTCTTCAAGAATAGGAAACTGATTTTAGAGAGATGTTTATAGAAATACAACTTCCATAGCAGAGACAGTTTTCATAGAATCATAGAATCATAGAACAGTTTGGATTGGAAAGGACCTTTTAAAGGTCATCTAGTCCAACCCCCCTGCCATGGGCAGGGACATCTTCAACTAGATCAGGTCGCTCAGAGCCCCATCCAACCTGACCTTGAATGTTTCCAAGGATTTTTAGAGTTTTATGTTTAATAAGAGCTAGGTTATTAGTCTTAATCACACAGATTCAGTGCAAGTCTATACTATACTAATGAACATTTCCTCCCAAACAAGCTTTCCTGAGTTTATTTGAAGTACCATGGCAAAAACAACATAACGAAAGCCTGTATCATCACCTTCTATGCTTTGACTGATAAAGAATTTCATTTCACAGAACTGTCAGTCTACCTGCACTCACATTAAAGAGAGATTTCTACTTCTAGTCATCCAAGAACTCAACTTTTGGCATGTATTTTAGATATACTCTTTTATTTKTGTGTGTGTTTGTTCATCAGGTAAATGCTCATACTTCTTCTTGAACCAGGTGGGCAGATGTCAGTGAACTTCTAGCTGAAATTTGAAATCTTGGAACAGCGTAGTCACCATAGCCCTCAGTTCTGACTGCTGATCTTGTTTTAAATGAGAGTTTTTTCTTACCTTCAAGATAGTAAAGACAGGCTACGTTGATTTAGAGACTTTAAACCCTGCCAACTGAATATTTTACTGTCTAGCAGGAGCTGCACGTACTTACTTATTCCGGTAGATATTTGCCAGGAGGCAGGACACAGGAAATAGTATAGTCTTGTAATTTTCTGGTGTGTCACCTCCTACCTTTCATGGTCCATTACTCCCCTCAGCTCCAAAGAGCCAGAAGCAAAGGAAGGCCAAAACTGATCAAATGTGTAACCTGATGTCTCTTGCATTAGGAGGAAACTACACACACTCTTGGTGTCATTCACTAACTGCACTGAAAATGAAACTGACTCTCTCTGTATGAAATAATTACTGGTCCACTAGACCTAGGTTCAGCCTCACAAAATTGCAAGAAATCTTTTAGAAAATGATGGGGGGAAATACAGCAAACAGAAGAACTGTCACTTAACAGGATTCTTTCTTGGGACTGAAGACATTGTCTTTTTAAAGGTTAAATATTCATTTTAGTGAATCACTTCAAAAGAAAAGTTAGTAATTACTTAGCTGCTCTTCGTGCTTGGCCACTTAAAACCTGAAATTACTGCTTCACTCCAAACAGTGGTCTGATATTTCTAGCCGCTAAAGAGTGGACCCCAATCTGAGGCAGATTCACAGTCACCCCGTGTGGTTCTATGATTAATTTGGTGCTCCAGGCTCTCATTCAAAGAATACTGAAGTCAATATCATTGTTATATTAACTTTGGTAGATTCTGGAGCAAGCATTAAATGAACATTGATTTGATTCTGCAATAAAACAAAGCAGTAAATGGATATATCCCGGAATATCACGACTCCAGACACCCCTGAATACTTGCTGTCTTCTGATTAAGTCGTCAATCCAATACCCATGATAATGGGAAACTTTCCATCTATTTCCTGAAGTGCTAGGCCACATCCTCACACAATACTGAGGGTCAAAATTTTAGAAAAAAAAAAAAAAACAGGGAAGCAAAGATACTTTGTTTTTTCAGGATATGAAATTAACAGCTGGCTCCTGCTTTTCTAAATTATTTCCTATCACTTTTCCATCCAGATTTAAGGTTGTCAATGCCAGGCAGAAAATGGACATTTTTAGTATATGCAACAAAACAGAGAACCTAACTTTTGCCATACAATTTTGAATTTGGCCAGGTCAACTGGCAAAACAAATTTACATCATAAAATAATCTAGATCCAATTTTATAGACAGAAAGTGATGGAATCTGTCATACCTGCTGATAATACAGACCGACAAGAGAGTACAATAGGTAAATAGCTATTTGCTACATTGCTCTATCATAGAACCTTTTGAAAAATATTGCCATATAATCTAGTTTCAACATGAAAGAAATCCGGGAAATCTAAGTCCTAATTCCACAAAGATATTCTAAACATTTGCATCAGACATGAGGACATAGTTACATAAGCTCCCCTCTCCTCTTTTTTTTCTTAACCTGAACAAACAGGCAGCTTGTTCAGTGAAAGAATAGCACAATAGAAATGGAATTTTAAAAATGTTTTTAAAAAATAATCAGTATTGTCAGTTTCAAGCACATAAAAATTTGAATTAAATGACCCAGTACCATACATCTGGATTTAAATTTATCAGTATATTAAAGATTCATGCTGTTTTTTCTGTCTTTCAAAATTGCCTTCCCACTGGAACCTCCCAGTTCATGTTTTTCAGTATTTTTGTTCTTTATTAACAACCTATGAGGGCTAGATTTTTTTTTTTTTTTTAAATATATACCCCTAAGTAATTTCTTCATGTAAGTTTAGATCAGGCTTTCTGTCAAAAATGAGAAATGAGACCTGAAGTAAAGCTCCAGGTGGTAGCATTACTGATCACCATAACGATGACAGAAATGCATTTGCAAATTCATAGTTTAAATAAAAAGCATCTCTGATGCTCTCAAATTTTCCTCCATAATATGTGTGAGAACAACATTCTCATATGAAATATGTAATTTAATTTCAGAGCCAACAAACTCTAAAAGATCTTAAGCTGAACACTATGTTCTTCTCAACTGACAAGGTCAAATTGCTTTGCTCAGAAAGAAGTGCCTCAGCAGGCGAAAATGAATATGGGCAAATCAGTCTTAATCCGGGAAATACTTGAGAGAAAAATAATTGTACATCTAAATTTTACAATACAAACACTTGTCCACCCTTAGTACAACAGACTAAATAACACCACACTGAAAAATTCTATCACGTTATTCTTGCAAAATAGTTAAATAATAATAGCCCCCATGAAATGTGTGGTAATGAGGGGAATTTGCATTTCTATCCAAATACATTAATGCTGCATTCCTCATAACATACAAAGAACTTAAGTGCATTAGACAATGTAGTCCCTGTTAAATTATATACAGAACTTCCATAAAGTGCCTGTCAATGTAAAGCTCATATTCAAAGCTCCGTTGTTAGACCTTTTAAAGGCTAATCATATAAGTTAATACAATACAACCAGCTTAGCAAACTGCAGTGTTTGCTGGAGAACACTTTACTTGGTGTCTGGCGGTTGCGCTGGAAATACATCATACATTCTGCAAAACAGACAAATGTCAAGGGTCAGACACATGGCTTTAAAAATTGTTCATTACACTGAACAGTTCTAGCTAAGAACCATGAGGCTTCAGAATGCCAGAAAAAAAAGGCTTCCAAAAGCTGATTTACATATTTTATATATATTAACATGTTAATCCTTATACCAGTTTCTGATTTCTTGATAAAATAGATTTCAGTAAGAAAGAATCTTAAAGATGGTCTACTGCTGTAAAAAATTGTTCCTAGTATTCTTCTTTAATTTAGCTTTGTTACAAATTGATGAAATATGGGATAGATAACTGGACACGGAGGCTTGGAAACTGGATGAACTGTTGGGCTCAAAGGGATCAATGGCACAAAGTCCAGCTGGAGGCTAATCATTAGTGGTGTATCCCAGGGGAGGATACTGGGGCCAATACTGCCTAACCTCTTCATGAATCATGTGGAAGATGGGTCAGAGTGTAACCTCAGCAAGTTCACTGATGACACAAATTGGGAGGAGTGGTTTATAGATCAGCTGGGTGTGCTGTCATTCAGAGGGACCTCAACAGTCTGGAGAAATGGGCTGGCAGGAACCTCTTGATGTTCAACAAAGGGAAATGCAAAATCCTGCACTTGGGGAGGAATAACTCCAGGCACCAGATCAGGCTAGGGCAGACCAGCTGGAAAGCAGCTTTACAGAAAAGGACTTGGGGTCCTGGCAGACACCAAGTTGAACATGACACAGGAATGTGCCCTTACAGCAAAGAAGGCTAACAATATCCTGGGCTGCGTTAGGAGGGTTGTTGCCAGCAGGCTGGGGGAGGTGATCCTTCCCTCTACTCCAGCACGTGGCCATGAGGATGATAATGGGACTGGAGCATCTCTCATATGAGAAGAGGCTGAGAGATTTGGGACTGTTCAGCCTGCAGAAGAGAAGGCTTGAGGGGGATCTTATCTGTGTACACACGTATCTCATGAATGGGAGTAAAGAAGACAGAGCCATTGTCTTTTCCACTGGTGTCCATCAACAGGGCAAGAGATGGGCACAAAAACCAGGAAGGTTACCTCCGAACATCAAGAAGCATTTTTTCACTGTGAGAGTGACTGAGCACTGGCACAGGTTGCCCAGAGACATTGTGGAGTCTCCATCCTTGGAGATATTCAAAAGCTGTCTGGACACGATCCTGGACAACTTGTTCACAGTGACCCTGCTTCAGCAGGGAGTTGGACTACACAATGTCCAGAGTTGTCTGCAACCTCAGCCATTCTGTGAATGTGCGATTCTACTTTAATCCTCTGAGCATTCACAGAATTTGCATTTCAGGTCCTTACATTGTATTTGGTGAAGGTCAAACACAGATTACTATCATCTAGACATGTTTTTATTATTTCAACTCTGTGGTCACATAAAGTTTTATGAAAGATGCTGAGTTTTTAGTCTTCCTATGTTTGTTCTAAGCTGCAAAGGCACACCTCAGATTTAGACTCCACAAAGGTTTACTTATGTAGGCATCTTTTTCGACAGAAGCAGGTCTACGGGTGGGGTGAACTGACACAGGGGGTCCTGGCTATGGCTAGAAGGGGACCACCCTAACTCAGCAATCACCTTGAAACAGCAAAGCTTTTCTGAACTAGACAGAATTCTGTGTCACATTCCTACTTTTCTTATTCTGCCGTGGGACATCATTTATATGAATGGCAGCAGCACTGGATTTGTATCCCTCTGCAAGTCACACAGGTAAATTTTGTAGAAAGCCAAATGGGACAAGAGCATACTGAAGTTCTGCCATGGAGCATGTTAAGGTCCTGCCTGCTTAAGAAATCATGGTAGGATAAATGGTAATGGCAAAGTATTTGCAGATCCTTAAAAACAAAAAAGTAATGCAGATATTATATATAAAGCATTAATCTTGTGTAAAAAGGCACAATTTCAATGCTCCTTTGGAGTTCAGCATGTTTATGTCAAACTAGGATTTGACTTTGCCTGAATTTTGTGTTACGTGCAGGTGTTTTAATTTCACTTCATTGTTAGCAGCAGTGTTTTTTAGAAACATATAGCAAAAATAATTTAAAAACTCAGCAACAATTAAATAGCTATTTGCTCTTGGGACTTATGGAACGATTTCTAGCCTTCAGTAGCAGAATCTGTTTTCCAAGGCAGATCTTCAACTAAAATAAACCTTCCATTTCTGCAATTCCTGTCAGTGAGTTAAACACACAATATTTTATGCTAAAAGCTATTCCTACCTCTATTTATGAATTTAACAGCTTTGCTAATATTTCTACTTTGACATCTGGCATTTTCATATATTCCTTTGGAGCCTAATTAATGCTGCTTTAGTAGAAGCTTGTACAGGATTCCATTATGTGGTGAAATGGAAAATGAAGAACCTTTTGAAAGTGAAGATATTGTCCATTTTTCAGAGATACATTTAGTTCTTGCAATTTGAGAACATCCCCCCTGCCTCCCGAAACATCCACAAAACTAGTCAGCAGAGTGGCCAATCTGTTGTTCTTTTTAATGATACAGAGTGCTGAGTATCTGAATATCTCAGCTTTTATTTTTATTAAAGTGAGCTTTAGAGCTTTGTAAGATGGACCTATACAAACAGTTTCAAAGCTTTGCTTGGCAGTGAGCAAGTAAAAGAGGTAGAAATTATTAAGTCAGGGTCCCATATCTCCAGGAAAAAGAAGAAAACCAGATTTGGTGATAAATCTCTATTGTGCTTTAACCTATTGAGTCACAAATATGTGGGAAGGAAAGCCAGTACCACAGTCTGCTAAATAAGCATTGTACAATGATATAAAAGCCTATAAAGACTGTAGCAAAACAACAATGTAAGTAAACTTACATGCTACATGCATTATAATAGAGTAATTCATCCTACATTTACAGGATGTAAAGTTCAGCAAGCACTAAAAACAAGCAGGACAGAAAGAGTTACAATTCAGAAGACTTCTGGAAGAAAAAAAGGAACTGTACCAATTCTAAAAAAAAAACCTACTCAGGTTTGTTATGGTTTTAAAATTAGTTTCCTTCAGAAGGAAATCTGTATCTATGTCCAGGTAGCATTCCCCATGTAGGAGGAATTTATCTTCAACAAGTGGTGTTTGTTATATAGTTCATAACTGAATATGACAGTTAAATATATCAGAAACAATGGATCTGAAAGATATGAGTGTGAAATAGGAGCCGAAAAATATAGAAGAAGAGAGACAAGCAAGGCCTGTTTTCCATATTGGGGTAATTTTCCATATTGAGGGAATTTCCATCTTAAGGAAAATATTTTGGCTGCTGGAAGTTAAGCAGATGTTCACAATGTACTGTCTCTAACATTTGAAGACTGAAAAGCTGTCTCTGCTTCCAGACCAAAACCACATGTTCTCTGAACACTGCAGTTCAGATACTGTTCAGTTTGAACAGAATGAAGTCAATGTTTTGTTTGTCTGTTCATCTTTTTATGTCCATTTGAAACCCTGTTCCTTGAGAAGTTCAAAACATAGGGTGTTGATTCAGTGCTATAACACAGTAAGACAGAAAGAGTGCTCAAGTCCAGTGCCTCCGTCAATGGAAGCAAATGAAACAGAGATGATCTGACTTCATCAGCCATCAGGACAAGGCCAATGTACAATTGYTACAATTTTGTAGCTGAGCAATAGATACCTGACAAGACAGCAAGAGACAGCAAAATATCTCTCCATCGGTCTGCTTTACAAGTTGTCTTGCAAGCTGTAACAATTTTCTGTGTTAGTAAAAGTGACTTTGCAAAGCTTTAAGTTATGATATACCAGATCTATAAGAAAGCAATATTTTAAAAGACTGAAGGTCTTTCCAGATGAAAGGCACAAACAGAAATAAAGGCCTGAGATGACAGGAGGGAACCAAGCACTTAGAAATGGAAGGACCACTTGGTTTGGGACCAGAGCTTGCCATTCCAAATAAAGCAGCGAGTCCTTCTCAGAAATATTCTCAGAACTACACTGAATTATAGTCTATACCAAGACCTGTGGAAAGAGACAAACCAAGCTGTTTGGGTGCAGGACATACAGACAGCAAACGAAAACAGCTTAGTAACTATTGGTGTCCCAGTTGGGGAATAAAGAAACATAAATGACAGGAACAAAAACTATCATGGCAATTTTCCAATTTCCGTGAAGGAATTGATAAAACAACAGCACAAATCCATGTCTCTCAGCAATACTAAGGGAAACAATTGGACAATAAGAAGAAAAGCCAAAAGGATGCAGGGGCTTGGCATTCATGGGCTGGGTGGTAGCTATGTTATTCCAAAGGCTCTTTGTGGCTGCTGTATTTCCATGGTTTCTTATGTCCTGTACCAGAAAAACGAAACATCATCATCCTGATGAGCACTGCAAATCAAAGTCTTAAAATGAATGGGATGTTAAATATTGTTGGTTTTCTCTTGGTTATCAGTTTTGTGCAAGCGGTGGGAGTTATGTAGCCAACACCTGGGTGTCCTGTATCCCTTTCTCAGCTATATTCTGCTTAATAGACAAGGTGGATGAAAGTTAATGATCTGCCCCCTGTCCTCTACATGGCATAAGAGGTATTTAAGAACAGATACTGATAAAATATATTAATGGGAACACAGACTATTTGTTCCATAACCATATTCAAGAAAGTATATGTGAAAGAAACTGCATAAAAGACAGTGCCTACCAGAGACCCTAAAATCTATAGAGACAAAAGAATAGGAGACAAAAATTACTGCCTCTGGATGTCAAAGAAGGAACAATAGTATAAAGAGATTATCAGAATAGTATAGGCAAAAATCCACTGGTCTATTCTTATTTTGTTTACTAAGGTTCCAGACCCCCATATGAATGCCCAAAACCAAACTCATGTTAACTCTTATAATTTTTCATGAGCCAAAATTTTAAGAATTTCAAGCACACCTTTTAAGACTCTCAGCATTTAATGCACAATGGAGAAGAGAAACAAAACAGTCACCATATACACATAAGTAGGCCCAAAGAAGATCATCTCTCATGTTGGTAATCACCACTGGTACCACTCTAGAGCTCAAATAATACTCCAGTAGCACGCTGCCATAACAGTTAATCTTGTAGCCTTTGGAAATCTGCAAATACTCTAAGCTGGGCTGTTTTTGTAATATTCTTTCATGTGACACTTCTTTGCTATATCACTTATCCATCTGAGTTTTGTCATTAATATAAGACTTGTAAAACCAATTTCTTTCCACTTCAGAATAAGACTTTTTTTTACACAAGAGCTAAAATTTCTGTTATTTTCATGTTTATCTTACTTTCTCTTAACAACTTAACATTTGTTTAATATAACCTTTAGTCACACATGCTCCAGTTTGCAGACAAAGCCTTCGGTTCTCACAAGTATGCAATATTAATGGCTTTGTAGTTTCAAAACAAGGCATGCGTATGACTAAGTGGGTTACAGAAAATCACTGCATTGCAATTAGAAGGACAGCAACTACAACTGTGATTGAACAGAGAGAGTAAGGAGGGTGGAGGAGATAAATAGATGTCCCAAAGACCCAAGTAGTAATTTACTAAAAATTGGTTAGTGTATGTGTTCCTTCTCTGTTCAATATACTTAAATGCTAAGGCAAGTTAAGAAGGATTTGCTGCTCTTTAACACTCTTGCATCTCTAGCCCAAGTGTTTGTCTCCCAGTCTGAGGAAAAAGTAGCCATCTGCGACCTGAATAGATCTGTATGTATTGGCTTGTAAAATCCATTTAACATTTGTAGGCTGTGTCTATAAACATTTACTCAGGCATCTGTGCCTACTGTGAGCCTGGAAATCAGATGTATCAGCCTAAGCTGGGATGCTTCCAATGTCCAACTGAACTTCACACTCCCACAGGTTTTTCTTACCATCCGCATTGTCAGTAATGACAACTTGACATTATTAAAGATCAAACCAAATAAGTTTTCCTAAAAACATTAACCTAAATGGGTTTTCCTAAAAACATTAACCTAAAAAAAAAATTTTCCTAAAAACATTGCCTATTTATCATTCTGGCAACTAGTACTGCATTTCCTGGTAGTCACCAGTTCTCTTGTAAATCTGAGGGTACTTTAGTTTCTTCCATGGATTTCTAGTATGTACAGCAATAATGACAATGTTAGAGGAAGAAAGAAAGATGAGTGGCATAGATGAGTAATCCAGAAAAGCAGTATGATAGTGGGCATCCACTCTACATTTGCAGAATATTTCAAGACATTAATGAGTCTAGAATTCTCAAATTGAAAGAARGAAGGGATAAAAAATTTTGTAAACTTTGTAGACCTGCAGCTTAATGGCCAGTTTTCAGAAATAGACATGAATACTCATTAATCATCCTTTCTACAGTGAGGGACAGCCAAAGTATTTTGTCTGGGCTGTTTCTTTCTCTATTTTGAATTTCTTTTTACCTTCCTGTAAATATATTTTTCTATGTGGTTATAAAAATGGGTAAATTACGCCTGTTTGTGTGACTCCAATCAGCTGTAGAGTTAAAGAAATTATTCACTTTTTCTTTTTTTTTTTTTTTTTTTTTTTTCCAAAACGTAGAGGTACACCCTGTCACTCAACTTCACACTTTTCAGTTTTGTGTTTAAGTCAAGGCTCTCCCATACAGTGTTTAGATTTTTAAAAATCACTGTTTGTTGTGGGTAAACCCTGGTGGGCAGCTAAGCATCACACAGCCACTCACTCATGTCTCCCTCCATCCTGAGTGGGATGGGGAACAGGAAAGGAACAATAAAAGCAAGTCAAGATAAAACAAACAAACAAACATACAAACAAAATTGTTTAATAAGTGAAGGATACGTGGAAGAAGAGAGAAGAAAACAAAACAAAACAAGTGATGCAAAAGCAATCACTAACCACATCCCCTGAGTAGACTGATGTCCAGCCAGTGCCTGAGCAAAAGATGGCTAATCCCCCTAAACCCTCTCTTTTCCCTTTTCTTGCTGACCATGACATTATGTTTTGGAATATCTCTTTGGGTCATCTGCCCAGTTGTCTCCCCTCCCGGTCTATTGCACACACCCCAAACTCTTCACTGGTGGGGCAGAGTGAGAAACAGGGAAGGCCTTGATGCAAACACTGTCAGCAAAAGCTAGAACATAAGTGTGTTATCAGTACTGGTTTGGTCAAAAATCTAAAACACAGCACCATATGAGCTATTATGAAGAAAATTAATTCTATCCTAGCCAGGCCCAGTACATTGTTATAAATAAACATTAAGATATTCATTCCTCTACCTGGTTAGATGTTGGAGAAAAGACTTTTTTTTGAGCAGAACAAATGCTAATACCGTGTGAAACCTTACAGACTTAAAGAAAACACAACAGACTCAATAAAAAATGATATATTATATAAAAGAAAGCTATTTAATAAAATGTACATTCTCTTTCTTACTGATTAGCTTAATATACATTTCATGACATCATATGGTATAGAGTACCCCTTTGGTCAGTTGGGGTCAGCTGTCCCAGCTGTGTCCCCTCCCAACCTCTTGTGTCCCCCTAGCCTGCTCGCTGTGGGTGCAGAGTGTGGAGAAAGAAAATCTCAACACTGTGCATGCACTGTTCAGCAATAACCAAAACTTCAGGGTGTTATCAACACTACTTCAGCCACAAGTCCAAAACACAGCATCGTACAGGCTATGAAGAAAATTAACTCCATCCCAGCCAGACCCAGTACAGTGCTGAAGGAAAAATAAAAAGCTTAGAATGAAAACTCCACATGATTTTATGATACTGTAATGTACTTGAGACCCCACAACCATATCAAAGTGCCCTTGACATTTAAAGACATTGCTCTGAAATAGGAATTAATTTTGCTAGTTCTGCTATAAACACTACTGCAATGAGTTGCTCCTAGCAACCATATGTCTTGTAGGTCTTCATCTCAACTGTGCAGTACAAAGAAAGAAAAATCAGTACTACAAAGCCACGGCTGCATGGAGAGGGAAGACAGTCACTGAATTAAAGTTACACCCTTGCAATTACTTTCTTTCTACAATACTGTTTGTGTGATGCTATTCTTTTCAATGTTACAACAAATGTGAAAACTGGCACCAAAAAGACTTCAGTCCTAAATATTTTTTTCATTAAAAATGGGGGAAAAGAATATTAATTGAAAATTGATAATGTAGTTCTCATTGTTTCATCTCTGTCCTTCATCCCCAGCTAGAATACGTCTCTTGTATAATGTACATTTCTCTCTTCCTGGTGAGAAACAACATCCTCAGTCCTTTCAGTAGGTACTATTCAATTAGGATAAATGTTTTGTGGCATCAAGTCTAAGATGGAATTAAAAA
The DNA here is from genome assembly GCA_035582835.1 of Phoebastria nigripes. NCBI lineage: Eukaryota > Metazoa > Chordata > Aves > Procellariiformes > Diomedeidae > Phoebastria > Phoebastria nigripes. The sequence continues at coordinate 688,090 of JAYKAV010002827.1, forward strand.
TATCAGTGGCTATGATAATAAGTCTTTTTTTTTTTTCCTCAGTTAATAAAAAGGTCACTACCACAAAGACCTTCAGTACCTCTGCAAAGCTAATCTTCTAGCAAGTTGTTCTTGATAGAACCAACCAGAAAAAATCTCTGTAGTAGAAAAAAAAAAAAAAATCAGAGTATTGAACATAGTTCTATTTACACATACTCTAGTTTAGCTGGCACTTATATTGTCAGCATTACAGGATTTGTTACGGCAAATGCTTGGAGCTGGGTGAACATAACAAATTGCTTCAATCAATTATTTCATCAATAGTGCTGAAGACATAGGTACATGATTAAACTCACACAGAGAACTAATTGCAGGCTGAAAAGTCCATTCAGAAACTGACCCTGGGCATGCACAAACACAGGTCTACTTCTCAGTATTCATTTCAAAATTATTGCATAATTGTATACAACAGAGAAATTGTAGAATATTAAGTAGTTTTTTATAAAATTTCAGACCAGAGGGGTCACAACCTTGATCCAAGTAAATCCAGGGGTGCTTTCATGGGTAAGAAGCTATAATTTGCGTAACTTTTAAACCAGCAGCTCAACCCTGAACAGAGCTGTATCAAGGAGCGCACATGAAAAGCTTGTTTTGAACAGTGTAATGCCTTTGCAAGCCTGCGTAATGTGAAAATAAAAAGCATTTTTAGTACTTTAGATTCACAATATGATTAAATAATACCCAGACCTGAGTATCAATCATACATGAGAAATCTCAGAGCTGTATGTGGTTTTCTTCTTTGAAGTATGTTCATATGCACTGTCTCTACAGTACCTATGAAATACTTAAGTTTCTCAGTGGTTAACATATTCTTTTACTTTTAACATCTGAAAAAGAGACATTTCAGATGATGGATTTTTGTTTTTATCTTTTCCTCTTTATATTGGTATTTGTACTCATGAAAGGTAACTATGTAATCTACTGTTCGCAAATACAGGTAAAGTCCAATGGCAGCTGGCAGCTGCAACTCTCCAAAATAGTTCTGTTTATTGACATACACTAGCCATAAAGTTCGGAACATGGTGCAAGTTGGTCTCTAGCCATAAGTCAGAAACAACCTTTCAGACACTCTGTTACAAATCCCACTCAAAAAAAAAAAAAAAAAAAAAAAAAAAAAAAAAAAAAAATCAACTTGAATGCGGGAAACTAATGGAACAAATCCCAGTACGCATGCATAAACTTTCAATATGACATCAACACACAATTAAGTCATTATAATAATCCAAACACAGAATAATGCTCATTGTTGTATGATCGATGTGAACAAAACAAAGATACCTTGGACAACTTTAATTTGATGGATTTTTTCTATTAACCACTGCAGAGGTGAAAAAGTTACACCTCTTATCATTGACAAGATCTTGGAGTGAGGCACTTTTGCTATAGTAACACCATTATGTCACTATTCATTATAATAGTACAGCATCTTTAATCACTTTTAACTCTGCCTTTGAGTGGATTCTTTATTTATGAAGTGTGGGTTGCTCACATAGAAAAGAAATATCTCAAAAGCGTATCATGTAATAAAAAAAATCCCATAACTTAGCAAAACTGTCATAGCAGCTCCTGTTTTGATTCCCATTACAATCCCATTATTTCTGTAGATTTTTCCTAAACATTTTGAGCTGTTTCCTTCCAAGGGAGCACCAGTGCTTTTAAAGTATACTTTATCTGTTCAGGAGGTTAGTCTAAAAAAATCAGAAACAAATTCTAAAAGTCAAAATTTTTGGCTATCAGCAAAGAGGAGAGAGTTTTTGTCAAACGTGTCTCCACTAAGGAACCTGAAATTCCTGTTTTTCAGGGATCTATGCGTTACCTACCTCCCAATCAAACTGTACTTTGTCTGTAAGCATATTATCTCCATCTGCCTCCAAATATACATCACACTGAAAAAAAAAAAATTATTCCAAACCCTAGTTTTCARATATGTTCTGGTTTTCACTACAGCTGAAGTGTCAGTTATACAAGACAGGCAACTAATTATGTGAGATATGGATGGATGCTATGGTGATCAGTTGCTACAGAAGAAATGATCATACTGCAGAAAAATGAAAAAAAAAAMCAAACAGATGAGCAAACAAAGTAAACAAATTCCCTAACAATCCAAAAATTTCCTGCTGACTCTGGTCATGGCTTTGACACTGAGCATATGAACAAATATAATGCACAAGCACCCAGGCAAGACAAGACCCTGTCAAGTAGTCACCCAGTCAGACAAGTTCAGAGTCCAAATAATGCTTTTATCTCTCACCTGATACAGTTACTCTGATTTCAATTATATGTTTCTACCATAGAAGACTTGTATGCTTAAAAGCATATACATTTAGTGTCTTTTACATATGTATACATATATATTTAATTTATCATCTCTAATGAGATTTATTACAGTCACAATGCATGAATTTTTACTAAATGATAATCAAAGATATTCATTAATTGAAACTAAAATAATCTTACACCCTTTAGCCAAAGACTGAAAGGAAATTTTGAGGTTATCTAATGCTGATTCTGTAGTTAGTGACTTTACTGAAATAGAAGACCTACAGCCTAAGGACTCGGCTTTTTCGCAAAGAAAACCAAAATTTTAAAAAGTCATACTAATTTCTGCCAGATTTTTTTTGTTATTTTTCAGATACCAATTTAAGCAGTAGTTTAAGAAATAATATTTTTAAACAAAAATAGATTTGCATCACTGTAAAGAAGAAAATGAATTTTGAAAATTTGGAGAAGAGCCATTAAGAAGTTTAAAGCAAACATTGACACTGGTAAAAAAAAAAAAAAAAAAAAAGGATTTTAGGACATTAACAATTATTTTAAAATTCTCTTTCTTCACTCTCTTGCCCTCTCTTTTCTCTTTTTTTTTTCCCCCCAGCATTTGTCCTAAAATTGTCATAAGCACAGTCTCATTGATGATTTGTCCTGTATTACTCATCTACCAACACAGTATTACTCACAGTTTTGTATTTGCATTTCTAATTACTTTCTGGTTGCTGGCTTTTTACATTATAAAAAGGTAGGGAACTGCAGGTGTTGATGATAGTACCTAACTTTAGAGTAATGCATGTTTTACTGATCTGTAGAGGTTAGAGAACAGATGTTGAGAGTTGTTATGTCAGTCTAGGTACTTTATTAATTATTGTGCTTAATAGAAAAGAGGAACTATACTAAAATAATCTCCTGTTTCTTTAGGGAATACTCCTCTCCCAGCGCACTGGTATATCTTCTGTTAGTGAGAGATACACATATGCTTACTGGAGACATGCAGCTCTATTTTCTTTCAGTAAGCAGCATGGTGTGTTTTACAGGGCAAAAATACACCACAAAAATTGATGACTACTGGCACTTCTATTCTGCTATTGCACAATTTAATGGGTTGCTATTAATTTCCTCCTGGACACACCTGCTAAACTATTTTGACACCACATTACCATTGACCAAATATCTATAATCCTGTTGCTGTAATAATGGGGATGTGTGCTGAATATTTAGGAATCACAAAAGATATATCTTATGTGAGCATAATGCTCTGGAAAACATTTCAAAAATATCAGCTAATTTGTCTTCCCACTGCCTGAAGCCAGCAAGCGTTTTTGATTTTGTTATACAATTGGAGAGATGGAAAAGGACAGAGTTTTACAGAAAGGTGCAAGAGGAGCTGGCATCTGAGTCAGGATCAAAGCTTAGGAACATCTGAAATTTGTAACTATTGATGAAAGGTGACTCATATTAAGTTACTTTTCTTCTCTGGAGCAGCTGAGCAAGCCACAGAGGGCTGTATTGCTTTTCCTCCCCACGTAGCACTGATGACACAGCCCGGGAGGTTTCCAAACAGCCACCGGTGCTAACCTGTGTAAATACACACAGTTCAGCCACCTGTCGGCTTTGCATTCTGGAGGTCTTCAAAAAGCTCCTGTAAAAGAAGCTAAGGAAACCTAACAGCTCTAAAACTGTACAGAAGATTAACATGTTATCCCCATAAAGTAACTGGATATTCCAGTTATTTTGTTTTGGCATTCCTGCCACTCAAAGTCTCAGGGACCATGTATTTAATTTCTGCATGTGGCTTTTTTTATCACTCACTTCCCAGAGACTAGTAAAGGGAATATGTGGCAAGCAATGGGGTTTAAATACAGCAGGTAGTCCCATGCTGTCAGGCACTAGTGGTTTCAACCAGCATAGTCTGAGGCAATCCTTTGGGAAGTCGTGCACACCAGTGTTACATGACCATAGATGGCCTGTTCTTTCCATAAGTATAAAAAAACTTCACAAAGCTAACAACAATAAAGACGTAGAATCATAGAATTATTAAGGTTGGAAAAGACCTCTAAATTCATCAAGTCCAACCATCAAGCCACCACCATGCCCACTAAACCATGGCCCTAAGCGCCTCATCTACACGTCTTTTAAATACTTCCAGGGATGGTGACTCAATCACTTCCCTGGGCAGCCTGGTCCAATG
>JAYKAV010002827.1:694092-727344 GCA_035582835.1 Phoebastria nigripes
CTGACTATTAAAGACTGAGGCAAAGAAGGCATTAAGTACCTCAGCCTTTTCCTCATCCTCGGTGGCAATGTTCCCCTCCCGCATCCAATAGAGGATGGAGGTTCTCCTTGGCTCTCTYTTTGTTGTTAATGTATTTGTAAAAACATTTTTTGTTGTCTCTAACCACAGCGGCCAGATTGAGTTCTAGCTGGGCTTTTGCCTTTCTAATTTCATCTCTGCATGAACTAATGAGATTCCTGTACTCTTCTTGAGTTGCCTGCCCCTTCTTCCACAAGTGGTAAACGCTCCTTTTTTTCCTGAGTCCCAGCAAGATCTCCCCATTCAGCCAGGCCAGTTGTCTTCCCCGCCCATTCTTCTTACRGCATATGGGGACAGCCTGCTCCTGCGCCTTTAAGACTTCCTTCTTGAAGAACGTCCAGCCTTCCTGGACCCCTTTGCCCTTCAGGACCACCTCCCAAGGGACTCTCTCAACCAGTGTCCTGAACAGGCCAAAGTCCGCCCTCCAGAAGTCCATGGTAGCGGTTTTGCTGGCCCCCCTCCTTACTTCACCAAGAATCGAGAATTCTGTCATTTCATGGTTGCTAAGCCCAAGACAGCCTCTGACCACCACATCTCCCACCAGTCCTTCTCTGTTTGTAAACAGAAGGTCGAGCAGGACACCTCCCTGGTAGGCTCACTTACCAGCTGTGTCAGGAAGTTGTCTTCCACACACTCCAGGAACCTCCTRGACTGTTTCCTCTCTGCCATGTTGTATTTCCAGCAGACGTCTGGGAAGTTGAAGTCCCCCATGAGAACAAAGGCTAGTGATTGTGAGACTTCTGCCAGCCACTTGTAGAATGYTTCATYSGCCTCTTCATCCTGGTTGGGTGGYCTATAACAGACTCCCAGCAGGATATCTGCCTTGWTGGCCTTCCCCCTCATCCTTACCCATAAGCACTTGACCTTATCATCATCACAGTTGTTGAGCTCTAGACAATCGAAACACTCCTTAACATATGCACGCCACCCCACCGCCTCTCCTTCCTCGCCTGTCCCTTCTGAAGAGCTTATAGCCATCCATTGCAGTGCTCCAGTCATGAGAGTCATCCCACCATGTTTCTGTGATGGCAACTAAGTCGTAGCTATCCTGCTGCACAATGGCTTCCAGTTCCTCCTGTTTGCTGCCCAAGCTGCGTGCATTGGTGTAGATGCACTTGAGCTGGGCTATCGATTTTGCCCCTGACATTGGCATGCCACCCCTAGGCTCATCTCTAGTGAGCCTGGTTTTATCCCCTTCCCTCTTTGAACCGAGTTTAAAGCCCTCTCGATGAATCCCATCAACTCATGAGCGAGAATCCTTTTCCCCCTGTGAGACAGCTGACCTCCATCCATCACCAGCAGGCCCTGTGCCATGTAAACCTTCCCATGATCAAAAAAGCCAAAATTCCACCGATGGCACCAGCCCCTGAGCCACSTGTTRATCAKGYGTGTTTTCCTGTYCCTKTCAGTATTCTTCCCTGCCACTGAAGGGATTGAGGAAAACACTACCTGTGCTCCTGATCCTTCAACCAATCRCCCCAGTGCCCTGAAGTCCCTTTTGATCACTTCTGGACTTCCCTCTGCAACCTCATCACTGCCGGCCTTTATAACCAATAGCGGGCAGTAATCAGAAGGCCGTACCAGACCAGGGAGTTTCCTAATAATGTCTCTAACCCAGGCCTCACGGAGGCAGCAGACTTCCCTGTGGGATGGGTCTGGTTGGCATATTGGGCCCTCTGTTCCCCTCAGAAGGGAATCGCCTATGACAATTACCCTCCTTTTTTTCTTAGCAGAGGCAGTTATAATGTGTGGGGCTGACTACCTCACCCGAGGCAACCCCCTGGATGGACCTTCATCTACATCCTCATTTGCCTGGCCCTCAAGTTCCAGGGCGCCATATCTGTTGTGTAAGGGCAACTGGGAAGGTGAGGGAGGCCGGGTGGGGATTCGCCTGGCACCCTGAGCAGGGACCTGTTTCCATTCCCYSYYGTCTCYTAGGTCCCCTCCTTCTGCCTGGTGTCAAGAGGACAGGGGATCCTCTGCTTCTTGTGAGGCCTCCATCTGCTGCCTTTGCCTCAGGGATGGTAGGGTGTGGCTCCACCAATCTATCTCCCTCTCACACTCCCTGATACTCCTTAACCTTTCCACTTCCTCTCTCAGCTCTGCCACCAGGCCGAGCAGATCATCCACCTGGTCACACCGCACACAAGTGGGTGTTGTCTCTGGTCCCACTTGGGACCTGGTTGATCAGAAATCCCAAGCTGTCTAAAATAACAGTCCTCAGAAGACCATGATCCTGTCCTCATGGCACAGAGAGAAATACTGGCATATTTGAGGTTTTTAATCATCTTTTTTTTCATTTATTACTGAGCTCATCAAATGGCAAACGTTGTACATAAAATACTGCTTACCTTAAAGTGTCAGACAACAACTGAAATGCATCCTAAAGGTGTCAGAAGAACTTGATTCTCTTTCTAGGGCTAATTTAGATAATAGTTTTCTTTCTAGTTCCGATAACCTTGAGAAATGATTTCTTCAATAAATAACAAAGTTCATTAATATTTGATAGAGCATCTATCTCTGGAAAATAAATTGTTTTTAATGGGGTTTTCAGTGAAACGCCAAGCTGTTTTCATTCCTAGGGACTGCTGACCCATATGTACTTCATATCCAACTCCCTGCCTCTAAATACCCATGAAAATGAAGAAATGTAAGGATTTTTTTTTACCAAGATTGAAGTACACCAACATTCATTGCAGTTATTAACTAACTGGCATACCGATTACATTGCTTAGCATTGTAAGTGTTGCTTAAAAAGTAAAGGTCTCTGAGGTGTAATGGTTAAAGTACAGATGCCTTCTCTTTCTATATCATGTATTTTACATGTAGTCCCTTCATGCTGCATTCCTTTTAATACTGGATTCTCTCCCTACACACACACATATACATATTAATACACCACACAGCACATATTTTCCCTTGCATTCTGAAGTACAATCATAATAGAAATATTAGCATGAAATTTTGCTGAATGCAGCAACCAAGCAAAAGATGTTTAGTCTCAAGTTTGGCTACAAAACATTGCATAATTCTGTGTCTGAGAGGATGACTTCTTTTTTCTTTTAGTGTCGCACACAATATAAATTCCTCAATCAGAGAGAGAAGAAAAATAAAGTATCTGAATATCTTAAATTGTTACCAAGAAAGAAGCAGATGACTAAGGAAACTGACAACAGGAAAAATCCTTTTGCCGGTGGGTCACCACCCCATAAAAGTCAAGGTGAGTAAAAGCCATTACTAACTAACTGGGCTTGTCTACAAGGCCCTCCAGGAGGGAGCAACCTGGTAGCAGATGCGAGTGTGACTAGCATGACTGTCTGCGTCTGCAGTGATGAGGAGGGATGGCTGTGTGGACTCCAGCCTGCACCTCTGTAAAGACGAACAGAAGGGCACAATTAATCGGCTGGTGCTAGCTAAGCCATGCACAACCTGCCATGTGCAGCTCCTGGGCAGACTTGTCACTGACTAGCAGTAAAGCAAGGGCTTAATCTGAAGGAACATCTATCTGCAAAACCATAAACCAGACAAGCATGTATCTAATCATCATTACTAACCTTCAATATTAAAAATATTGCTTACCAGGTCTTCAGAAAAAATAATTTTGGAGCAGCTGGGCTGTTTTGTTTATTCTGATTTTGCTTTTTTAATAGTTGGGTATTTTTATGCCARCTTTTTTTCTTTCTACCATATATTTCTGACATACAATCAGTCTTCAGTAAAATTCTGAAAAGCACTAAAGCAAGTCCAGAAGGTGGAATTGGAAGCCTAAAACCCATAGAAACAAACTATTCTTGTCATGAGTGGAAAACAACTATTTGACAAAATGTGAGTTATGCTTTGCCCTCTAGCTTCAGACTTGAATCTGTATTTATTTGCTTTAGTGCTTAGAGATCATTTCAGGTTCCCATCTACACCTAAAATACCTTTGTATATGGTAACTTGTAGGAGCTTAAATGCTGTGAGATGTATGCTAAGTACTTTTGACTGAAATCTGACAAATCAATAAGAAGCTGAGAGAATTTCTTTTTTAAAATTTTCCAATATTATTTTTGAAATGAACTGGAGGGTCCTGAGTCACATCAAGGCCTTTGAAAAACCTTGACTTTATTTTTAGCTTTGACTATAGAGAAGGCATCATCAAGCCTTTGTCCTTCATACTTTCTGTAACTTATAGGAAAGAAGATTGGTAACTGCCACAGAAAATAGATTGTTTTAAAGTAAGAAAAAGGTTGTTAAATTAAGGGCTGGGTCTTTTTTCTTTTYTTCTTTTTTTTTTCTGAAGAATGATTAAAGTGGCACCCACTATTGTTACTCTAATAGAACAGAAATAAGTTGATGGAAGCATCCCGGTTACAGATTTACAAGTGAAAGGAAAAGACAAATTGCCTCTTTCTGAGATTTGCACATTTTGTTGAGAGAGACGACACATTCTCTGTTTTATTGATCTTCTTTGTCCACCTTCCACGGTCTTTTCTTGACTGTCAGATCATATTCCCTCTCTTCATCCCTGAAAAGAAGTGATTTACTGCTCTGCTTAGTCACAAGAAGAAAAAAAAAATCCCTCCTATTGAAGCAGTTTCAGTGGTACTGCAAAGAATATTGGTTTCTCTCAGGGAAAAAATGCCAACATGAGTATGACCCAGTTGTTTGGAAAGGGAGAGTTCTATGTTCTGGTCCCCACTGACCCAGTTCTTCATATTTCTTTCATTAAACAATCATCACATGAAACAAAAGAACTTGAAAAAAAAGGTTTAGCTTCCTGAGTCCAGCAGCCTAAGTAAGGAGGATTTTAAGTATGGCATGGCCTTTAAAAAGGACATTATCAAGAAGTACACCATTTCCTGCTGTTAATGGACCCTACCATAATATCTAGGTGATTGACCGATGATTTTGGGAAAAAGGATGCTGCAACAGTCGTCTTATTCAGCAGTGCTATGATTATTTTCATGACAGTTGGCATGTACCTCAAAAAAACTAATGTCAGATGATTCTTAAAAGATTTCTTCTGTCATATTAAAAAGGAAAAAAAAAACAAACCACCAACCTGAAACTAGGGGAAGAGATAAGATACATTAAAGGACCAAGCCAAATGGTTTTCCTTTTTAACCAGATAACAAAAGATAAATAGTCCCAGAACAAATTATTTTAAAACCTCTTTACTTTTTAATAGCTGGGCTAACAGTGTTCAGCTATCAATATAAACCACAGCTTCTTAGGAGCGGAAGTTAATTTTAAATTTCTTTAATACAACATTAAAACAGACCTTCACAAAAGCCTTAATTAAAGATAATTAGTGGGTGCCTTTCTAGCATAGTGAACACCTGTAATATCTTTCATAGATCTGTGCTATAAGAGCAATGAAATTTGATGTGTAATAAACAGAGGGCATTGAATGTATAATTTATGAAAAGAACATTCCTAAACAAAGGTCTCAATAGTCTGTTTCACGGAGAATGTTTTACTGTTCAAGAAGATGTATTCATTACAGTACAAACCAGCTCCCCCACAAATACTGGCTTCCAATTTTGAAGGGGGATATTTCAAACAATTATATGTTTCGCAGAAAATAAATGGAAAAAAATAGCCATATACACAAAAAATATATGAGACTCACTGTAGATCTATGAATCAATATGGAGGTCGATCCCAACCTCAGTCAGTCATGTGGACAACCTATCAGATGGTAGGCAATTTTTGGAAATGTTTCTATGTAGTCTGATAAGGACACAGGTTCACAAAGAGGTGTGATGGTTTTAGCTGGGATAGAGTTAATTTTCTTCATGGTAGCTAGTATGAGGCTATGTTTGGGATTTGTGCTGAAAACAGTGTTGATAATACAGGGATGTTTTCGTTATTGCTGAGCAGTGCTTACACAGAGTCAAGGCCTCTTCTGCTCCTCACCCCACCCCACCAGCGAGTAGGCTGGGGGTGCACAAGAAGCTGGGAGGGGACACAGCTGGGACAGCTGACCCAAACTGACCAAAGGGATATTCCATACCATATGGCGTCATGCTCAGCATATAAAGCTGGGGGAAGAAGAAGGAAAGGGGGGGTGTTCACAGTGATGGCGTTTGTCTTCCCAAGTAACCGTTACGCATGATGGAGCCCTGCTTTCCTGGAGATGGCTGAACACCTGCCTGCCAATGGGAAGGAGTGAATGAATTCCTTGTTTTGCTTTGCTTGCGTGCRCAGCTTTTGCTTTACTTGTTAAACTGTCTTTATCTCAACCCACGAGTTTTCTCACTTTTACCCTTCCGATTCATTCCCCCATCCCACTGGGGTGGGAGTGAGCAAGTGGCTGTGTGGTGCTTAGTTGCCAGCTGGGGTTAAACCACAAAAGGAATTATCTGTGTGATGATGCTGTTCTTCATCAAGCTTTGCATCCTGCATCCTGCTCAGTCCCAGCTGAGGGACAAAGGGAGTGCTAGGACACTGACAGAGCTCATTGTCGTGGTTTAACCCCAGCCAGCAACTAAGCACCACACAGCCGTRCACGCAAGCAAAGCAAAACAAGGAATTAATTCACTACTTCCCATCGGCAGGCAGGTGTTCAGCCATCTCCAGGAAAGCAGGGCTCCATCACGCGTAACGGTTACTTGGGAAGACAAACGCCATCACTCCAGACGTCCCCCCTTCCTTCTTCTTCCCCCAGCTTTATATGCTGAGCATGACGTCATATGGTATGGAATACCCCATTGGCCAGTTGGGTCAGCTGTCCTGACTATGCTCCCTCCCAGCTTCTTGTGCACCTGGCAGAGCATGGGAAGCTGAAAAGTCCTTGACTAGTAGACTACTTAGCAACAACTGAAAACATCAGTGTGTTATCAACACTATTCTCATACTAAATCCAAAACACAGCACTATACCAACTACTAGGAAAAAAATTAACTCTATCCCAGCTGAAACCAGGACACTCATAATCACAGACTTATTTCCCTCAGAAGAAAGGCTGGTTTGCAGTTCCCAACAGTAGTGGCAATACTGCTGGCTTCCAGAGTTACTGAATTGTTTTTAAGCATTTAAATGACTGTCTATGGATAAGCATTAAATAAATGCTTTCCTTTAGCCTGATGTTTCAACTCTGACTTGGTTTTTGAGAAACCTGAAGTTGTCTCAAGATGCATAAGCGTATCTCTGTGTCTATCAACTCCAGTCAGATGATGTGAAGACTTAATGAATGCTGCATACTAAAATGTTCCTCTGTAGCAGGAATCCGTTTTACCTGGAGGCAATAAGATCTCTACTAGACTCTAGTAACTGCATTCAAGGCTTCCATGAGAGGAAAAAGCAGAACTCTGTATCTCTGATGTTAACATAATACAATAACATGATTCCATCATAAATCTCAGGGATCTGATCGGATCCTAGTGGAACTGGACTGTGGAACACACGCTTATTATAAAAACCCGTATATATAAACCTATGTCTGTACTGAGTTCTGAAAACCAAAAGTCTTTTTCCTTTTAGGGCAACAAGAATTTTTTATAATAAACTCGTAACTCTGATGTGCATTTTTTTCATGCTGCATATTAAGGTTATTCTGATTCATTTCAATGTATCATCCTGAGAGAATAACGTTTTCTTTTGCTATCCAGTCAGGTTTAAAGCAAGTCCTTCCACAACAGATTACTGTACCTTCGTGTAGCACCTGGTTATAAAACATATGGAGATTAAGCAAAGTCTTTACTCCTTTTAAGGAACTGAAGTCTGCCATGACCTACTAGTCATCTCTACTCTGAAGGAGGAAACCTGGACATCTGACTGATCTATGCTTACCGCATATTTCTTAAGAAGGTAGGTTATACTAGAGGTCTAAAAGATACTGGGAATACAAAGAGTTACAAAGGGAGAGGCAACAGTTATTTCTAATTCAATTTCATTTATTTCAGTTAAGGAGAAGATGACAGATTTCTGCCATCTCAGAATAAGCACTCTACTCAGAAAATTCTACACTCAGAATAAGCTGATCACAGGGGRAAAAAAAAAAAAAAGTGTTATAGATCCAGATGAGTTATATTGCTTTTTAGAAAGCTCAGTTCTGGATCCCCAAATTCTCCAAGTAAAGATTTAATCTCTAAATTCAGATCCAAATCTGGAAATCTGGGTCTGGATTTTTCATGGAAATGAAGCCTGCTTATGGGCTAATTTCAGTTGTAATAACATTCATAAAGTAATATACGAGAATCATATGAAGAAGAAAAAAAAGCACAGGGGGAAGTGAAAAAAGAGCAATACATATTGTCTTGGAATTATTAATATAAAACAGATCTTTATACAAAAACATTATGCAAGTTAGAAATTACAAATATGGGAGTATGCCTGTGACTGTTCCTAAGAAAGCCTGGAAGATAAGGTGGAGTAAAACGAATATATCATAAATCAAATATTCACGTTGATTGGAAGGGATCTCTGCAGTTCATCTATTCCAAATCCCTGCTCCAGCCAGGGCCATTTAATAGATTACTTACTGCTTTGTCCTGTCAAGTTCTGAGTACCTCCATGGATGGAGATCCAAGTGTTTCTCTGGGCAGCCAGAGTTTGACCACCCTCCTGGTAAACTTCTTTTTTTAATTGTGTCTACTGACAATTTGTTTGTCCTGTCACCATGCACCTCCGAGAAGAGTCTGTCTCTCTCTTTGTAGCCTCTCACCAGGCAGTTGCAGACAGCAGAGAGATCTCCCTGTCCCTCCTCTTCCCCAGGCTGAACCAGCCCAGCGCCCACCACCTCCCGCTGTGCACCCTGTGCTCCAGCCCTGACCATCACGGGGACCCTGCACTGGACTCATTGCCATATAGCAGGGTGTGTCCTAGGCTTTGTGCTTCCTGTCACTGTCACAATGTTCGTTTTCATGATGCAAATCTTCTCAAAGATTAAAAGAAATAAGGTAAGTCAACCTGAATTTATTGTAGGTCCAAGGTTAAGCTGATGCTGCAGAATAAGATCATTACCTCTGAAAAACCCCTTATCTCAACATTACCTCTTAGTCTCAAAAAGTGACCTGTGGTAACTTAGTATCCTCCAAAATGCAGGGTGAGGAAACAAGTGTAACACCAAAGTTGCTTACCGTAATGGAATCTGTATAGGCATAATTGTACACCCKTACTTTGGAATTTCATGTGTTGTATTATAAATTCAGACAGCATCAAGAAGAGAGAGAACACATGGGGAAACACACACTTAGAAAAGGCAATTAAAAAATATTAGTTTGTTGGTTACTGGGGAGCCTAAGAATGAAAACATTGTTGGAAAATGGGGGTCTTGCTACAAATACTGCAATAAAATAAAGTCACTTAAGTGGCCATTATAATGTAGTTAGCCTGATTTTACAAAGTATTAGGACAACTTGCAAGCATAGAGAAAGTCAAATGCTATTAATCTAACTTCATGAAATTGATGCTAAAGTCCTCAGCACAGCCAGATTATCTAGGAGGTTAAATTTAAATGCATGGCTTTTCTAATGGGTACTGTCAAAACACGGGGAGTAGAGGAAAGAAAAATTGTCACGCATTCATAAAGAACGGTGTGTGGGATCTCTTTAATCCTAAAATACACTTTTAAAAAAATTATCTTGATCTACTCTTTAAATTAGAATGGTAAACATATATTGAAAAATAACTTTGACATCAGGACAAAGTTCAAGGAGAATGTGATATTTGAGACACAATCCGTATATCCATAATGTGTATATGTATATGCATAAACACATATATATATGTAAGCATGTGTTTATATAAAACTATAGTCAAGTAATTGTTTCTGGTACAGTCACAGAATTTTTTTTCCTGTTTTTCACATTTTCCTATTATTCATTCATCCACCACATTTTATGTTCTCTGTGGGAATTCTGATCCTACGGGGAACAGAAACCCAGATCCTTTATAGATTCAGTACAAACATTAAACACGAGCAGAATGCTCTTGGTCCCCTTTCCTGACTCTGATCCCTGGAGCTGAGAGCACTCTGCAAGTCCTCATCTTGCAGAGGTCTGCTTCTGGCTTTCCCTCTATAAGCGGTTCTGCTGTGGCATGTCACACCACTGTCAGATACCTCTGTCTAGAGGGTCGTAATCGCAGGCACTTCCACAGTGTACTAACAATACCTGGAAATGATCTAAAGGGGATATTTGAGAAGAGGAGATGTTTTGATTCTTTAAAGGGCTCTATAACTTTGCAATTGCTTAGCTCAGCTTAAGTTATCAGCTATTCTGGAAGCTAGAAGACTGTTTTATTAAAGTATAGAAGTGAGATTTCCCATTATCCATTTCATTGTCAGGCATTAGTTAATCAAGAGAAGTGCAAATCCTGTGTCCCTTTTGTTCCTCTCTCTCTATTAAGACCACCTGACGAGGTGTTCACTCACTTTTCAGGGGACATGAACATGCTCCCCAGTCCCTGAAATGTAGCATGGGTTAAATAATTCAAATTTCATGTCAGAGATGACATTTCCAAAATCATTAATTTGGTGATCAAGKCTCAAGTTGGTGCATCCACACTGCAGTACAGGTTTTTTGTGCCCTAGAAATCTATTTCCAATATAGATACCATGGCCACATGTTAGTTGCACAGCTGGATGAGATGCTTGTGCATGTACCGTGCTTTCCTGTGAAGGAAACTGAAACGCACAAGCACAGAGTCAGCCAAAATATCCACTGTTTTGGATAGTGCAAAGGCCAGGATTGAAAGATGCAAAACAGAACATACATTGCACATAGAATAGGCATAATCACCAGCTTTCAACAGAAGATATCTGATGGACCAAATCTACTTCATAAATACCATTAAAACAATAGGATTTAGTTGCTTTTGTTGACTGAAGAACTGGACCTAAATATCTAGGCTGGTTTTGAATGCAGGATTAACACACATTAGCACACATTCTTTCCAGTGGACTATTACATCAATAATCCACCCAAATTCAACATTTGGATTCATACCCAAATACAAATTTAATGATCAGGGATCAACTCTCTAAAACAACATTGTTCAGTCTTTTGGTGGTCACCAAAAGGGCCTATGAATCAATTAATTCCCCTCCCCAAAAGCTCATGAATGAACTAGTAAGAAAAGTAAAAAGAAGAAAAAATAGAAACACATAGCAAGTTGACAATATATAACAGTTTCTGAAGATGGATATATGGTCACTTTATTTATTTTTTTAAATCATCAGGAGGCTTAACTACATCATTCTTAATCATAAGAGTGCATTACATTTTTGTACAAAACAGAATTTTATAATACCTAAATGCTAAATAATCTTTTAATTACCTTCCCTTCCAGCTACCAAACAATACTGGGGAGAAGATCTATGGATTTTTTGTCAAAGGTGAAGTGGTCCTTCAGTAATAAAAGGTTAAGTAACACTGTTCCAGAAAAACAATTCTTAACCATGAGGACTTTTGAGAGGACAGAAATGTTGAGAAATGTCATCTTTTTCCCCAGTCTCCTCTATCCTAGGTATATAATTTGGTAAAAGATTTAATATTTTTCTTGAAATTGAAGGGCATACTGAATTACCTATTCATTTCCATTTAACCAGTATGATTAATGTATTTATTAAATTAGTCTGAATTTTAAATACTGCAGTGCAAGAGTATATTAATTAAATTTAATTAGAGTAATCTTATCTGCTACAGTAGTTCTCATCCCTTCTCCCTTTATGTTTGCTTATTGAAAAACCTCTGTTGTAAGATAATAAGGAGTTCATAAGTGCTGGACTACACATTTTTTCCCTCTGCTTTTCCTGATACAGCCCCGTTGATTTAATTGCAACAGACGTATCTGTCTATGCCTGGGAGGAGAATGTGATCCAACACCAGTGGGAGCTCTCAGTCAAATGTTAAAGGCATTTCAGAAAGAAAGTCTTGCCTGACATTGAGCCCAGAACCTGGCCAACTTATGGACCAGCGCTAGTTTGGTCACATCCCTTAGTAAGCATCTCCCGTGACAGCCTCCATGTGCATATGCAAACCCTTCCCTCTCACACTGCTTCTGGGAAACCAGCAGAGTGATGGACACCACGTCCTTGGCCAACCCATCCCATATGTTGATTCAAAAGGGATCCAATACAGCTACTTCTCATAATAGGAAAGGTAGCCGAAACCAAAACCAGGGTATGAACAAATGCTGGGGTTTTTTACAGCCATTTTAAATGCTTCCTGTAACAAAACTGTCAGTTGCACCCACAACAGGCATTTGATCTCTCTTGTATAAAATATTAACCTCTCACTTGGATACAGTTAAACTTTTAGAAAGTATTTTTTCTTTTGGAAAGCAGCACCATGGTTACTAGCCAGTGAATGGGAACACAGTCTCTTTCACGGTGAAGACAGTAGGATGCTGCTGCACAGAATGGCTTTCCCTCTCCCTCCCTTCCAGATTTCTTCAGCAACTCTGACCAAGTTATTTCAACTGATGGTTCACAGCAACCACTGCATTTACCTTCCCAGTTTTCTAATGCACAGTATGAATTAGCACGGTCCCATTTTGAGGTTGAGCCAATCACTCACCTTTGAACTGAAGTTAAACAGAGGTAAAGATGCTAAACAATGTAAAAGTGCTGTGAAAAGAGAAGAAAAAAAAAAAAGGTCTATGCTCTCAGTCAGAGATCCTGAAATGGCTGTAACACCATCTCACCTCCCAAGGGCACTGTGAAGATAAATGGACTGCTCACCACTGAAGCACTCAGGTACGAGGTGGAGATGAATAAATCTGTTGTCAGGGGAGCATCTGAACAACTTGTGGAAAATAAGACTTGGATCACACACTGACTGATGAGGAAAAGAACAAAATGCAGCATAGCAACCCAGGGTTTTTTATTACCATTTGTTCTGAAGTAGTGAGCAAGTAGGTGGGGATAACACAATGCTTTAGTCTGCTTCACGTGCACGTGCCAAGCAAGCCACAATAAAGTTCTTCAGGCAGAATTAATTCAGAATTTTCACAGTTTTTGAAGGTTTGATTTTGCTTCCAGATTTCCATTTTAGTGTGTGTACATGCTGAGGTTCTTATTGCTTTCTTAAATCTACTATATATTAAAGGCTACTTCCTGCCAATTTTCAGGCTCTGAAACACTGTTTAATTCTGTAACAACCTTGGTTGTCCCAGATCCTAAGGCAATACAGAATCAGCTTAACCCTATCAGTGTCAGTGTAGCTGCACCAATTTACATCTGTGAAGGATGTGACCCTAAAAACTAAGAGCTGATTGGACTTTGATGACAATACATCAATTTGCAGGAGAAAAGAATCTGTCAGGTTTCAACACAACTATCCCAAATCACTCTTTTGTTCTCAGATAGCTCACCTGCTCATTTAATTCAGTCACTTTGAATAAATCAAACCAATTGGCACATGAATGGTTTATTTTTCAGATCAACGATTTTCAGGGAGGTGGGCTTGAAGTAGTAACATCTTAAGTAAAAAATAACTTGAAATATGAAGTGTTAAGAAAAGAAGGGAAGCAGATTCAAAACAATATGTAGACAAAAGCAGCTTTATTGTTCTATATTAATAATTTACTTCACATAATTCACTAATTGTCAGGATCTCAATTCTGTAATATGAGACTCGTCTCTTCCATTTGGAGATAAAACAGGTTACAAATACTGGTGGGAAATACATGATTTTTTAAGTGCTTGTGTTGACCTTGGATAAGTCATTATCCAAGCACTTTAGTTTTTCTATCATCTGTTCAATACTTTCGACAATCCTTTGCATGTTGCACGGCTGAGATCCACCGCTAAAATTTTATTGTATTAGAGCAAAGTCGTGCTACTGCTGACAAGCTTGGTTGTGTAAGTGGGAGCTTGTGTGTGGGGGAGATCCTACCAAGGTTTTTCTCTTGTTCAGTCAGCATCACAGAGGCAGAGATCTAAAACATACTTATGGTGTGATCTGGGTCTGTGCAAGAACTTTTGACATAGGCACTTCAGCAAGTAGCATAAAACTCTTTTGTGTCATCCAGTATGGAGTCCCTGACAACCATTATCATCCAAAAACATATATACATATATCACTTTTTCTGCCTTCTTCCTAATAAAAATAAATGTGTTTTAACAGAACTTACAATGTTTATATTAATGACATCAGGTGAAGAAATGTAGCCAAAATTTCCCACAGAGCTGCACAGAAAACCACCTTCTAGAGTTACAACCCTTTGTGTAGCAGTTTTATATGAGTTATTTCTTTTAAATACCTTTCTTTCAATACCTTTGTTTAATACATTTTAAGCACTGCCTGCTGACTCTCAGTAGCTTGTTTCAAAGGCAAATACACATGTTGTAGAAGTTTTGTTTTAAATAATAGTTGGTAAATGACATTTGCTGGTTTTCTAGAATTAAACAAAATAGGATGTTGTAGACATACTGGTGATGGAAAACTTAACAGACTCAAGTGCCTGAAGTCTTGTTTATTTTCCGGCTCTGTCAGGTGGGCTAACAAAACTTACTACCTTCCCCTACAAACTGTGACACACTGCAAAATGTCAGTTTCATGTTGAAGACACAGTGACAAACTGCACAAACTGAATATCAACTATAGACTAAAGGACTACTACTTTTGTTTTCTTCCTCCAAAACTGTGGCAGTTAATTAAGGCTTCAGACAAACAAATCATTAATGCCATCACAAGCATGTTGACACACACACACACTCACACACATGCTCACACCCTTCTAAATCCAGCTTACTTGCCATCCTATTACTGTCCAACCACAGCTTGCCTCTCATTCATCATGTCCATTTTTCCTTTCTACTGTGTTCTTATGTGAGGATGCTAGTATTCTTTCTTTTTGATTTGTTCCATTTTCGAACATCTTTGCTTTCTACCTCTGCACAAACTGATATTTCCTTTAGAGACTGCAGCCTAAATGTCACCGGCAGCACCTATCTCCTGGGAGTAGAGCAGGGTTAACATTCCTAAGCAATGCATAGATCCCTGCTTTATTCTCTGTAGTAAAGCTCTAAAGAGAAGTAGTCCTATGATAGTTCTACATTTTTTAAGTAACAGAAGTAACAAGGGAACAAACAAAACCAGATTTTCTCAAGGTTCTGGGCTGCATATAACAAAATGTGCTCTCTTACTTCGACTAAGCAATATTTTACTTTGAGCAGTCCCATTCACACCTAAAGGAGTTCTGTACAAAGTAAGATATGCCTCTAAGCATAAGAACAAAATCTATTTCCTGATGGAAAATACTGTTATATAACCCCTGACGTGATTCCTCACATATTCTTTAAGTTTGTAAATCTGAGGCTACATCTTTCTTCCACCTAGAATCTGTCAGATCAGCTCTTCTTCTACTTTTCTTAGCTATGCCCTGGGTTGTTTGGCTGTGCTGTGGGGAAATCCTCATTGCCAGAAACAGAATTCCTTTCCTGCCTCTACACTTTCTGCTTTGTAAAAAAAATGAGAAAAAAAGAAATTATGAACAGCCAATGTACGTAATAACCTTGAGCAGGTTCTGAACTACAGAATTTCTACAATTTTATGTTATTCAGTGCCAACCAGTGGGGGGAAAAATAGCTCATAAGTTTTAATCTGCTGTATCAGTCATGCCATTAAGATTAAGTCTTCTTGTATCAACAGTACTAATGAGATGCAACAATTAAAAAAAAAAAAAAAAAGAAAAAGAAAGAGAAAAAGGCCTTTCTTTTCATCTCTCACAGATCCTTGTGTGTTGCGGTAAAAATACAACATGGTATTTGTGAACTTGCTATTGCCTGTAAGGAATAATAATGCTTCCTGAAATTTTCAGAGGATCAGAAAGAAAACTTGTAAACATTCTATCAAGCAGAGATGGCCAAAATTCCCCAAACTGTTAAAGGTACAGAAAATCTATATAAAGTCACAAATATTAACTAAATATGAACTTACTTCTGAAATAAGTCCTATGGTCCCAAAATTCATGTCAAATACATAAATTAAAAATTTTGTTTACACTAGGATTTATAAACTACAAACAGGTAACCAACCAAGGTTAACATCAGCTCTTTTATGGTATCCCAGAATGTATTATTTATTGCTGCTGAGGGAAAGCACATAAATGTGTAAGTCAGAGGAAGATAGATATGAATGCAAAAATAAGCTTGCATGTCATTAACTTCCTCATCCCCACTCCTACTTCTTATTTCAGTAAGAGGCAAATTTGTCCTGCCTTTGTGCAATATTACAGGGTTTTCTCTAGTTCAGGGGCTGAGAAAATATGCATGCCTGTCTTCAAGCCAATAAACCATTTCTAACATGTCAGCTTCAGAAATTGGAAAGAAGCCACAACACCCCAATGGGAAAGTGTTGCTCATCTATACCACAACAGAGAGACAGAAGGCAGTTGGCAGTAGGGCAAGAACTTTGGGGGCTAAACTGCCCTGCAAGTCCACATTTCACTGAACTATCTATCAAAACCCTTTTTCTGAATTTGAATTACATTTCCACTATTGCAGTTGTTATTTCACTAGCATCTATGGTTGCTAATTGCTATGTAAATTTTCATGTTTTCTACACATAGACACTGGTGTATCATTTTCTTCTTTGTTTCAATTGTCTTGTGTCTCAGTGAGTCTGGGGTTCTAGTATCTCTTGCATTTCATAGCAAGTAACAGCTGAAACTGTAATTTGTCTACTTGCAGAAGTTTAAAAGCAGTTAATTCTGCACAAAATTCTACCAATAAAAACAAATTACTTCCTGCATTTCATTCAAAACCTATTGGAGCCCCCGAATCCCCAACAGTGTTTGAAATCTCAGTTTCACTCAGATCTTCAAATGAACTCCTTATAAACTGCTCTCAGTCCTTGAAACCTCCATGCATAATTTTAGCAAATGTGGGGACAGGACAGCACTGTGACTCAAGTTATGGGACACACAGTTACTTGAAACTTGAGACTTCCATGCACAAATTGGAACCAGCTTTGTTTTCTCTCTTCACATTGTGAAGTCCTGAGGGCAGGGTATCTGCAGACACATCTACGTAACAAAATAGATCTCCACATGTGGGTGGTAGGTGTTGTTATCTTATACATGATATGCTGCATCCGCCTCTTTCTCCCTCAGAAGGGCCTAAGGAGCTATCTTTCTCCCACAGGAATGGAGAGAATATATTCAGCTTTATACAGTAATGCACGAGCTTCTGTTACCTAAGGACCTGAATGATATTTTTTTTTTTTTTTTTTTTTTTTTTTTTTTTTTCTGTGCATGCCCTGTCTGAGTATAAGCTAAATAAACAGGTCCTGCTGACTGACAGGATTTCTTCCATCAGCCATCCATACAGGACATCACTCAGTCTTAAAAAACAATGCAAAAAGTGGAAAAAGAGCAGTGCAAATCTGAAAAGCTACAGCCATCTGCTGTGAAATATAGCCCCAAGAATGCTTGGAAATGTTACAATTACTTTCCTTCCATTCCTCTTTACCAATACTACTTATTTTAAAGGGCAACCTGGATCACTTGTTAAGTGTTATGTTCAAAAATCCCACACCCTTGATTGCAGCTGGCCGCTCTGAGAGTCATATAATATTCAGAGCAGACCAGCAAATCGTAACACTTCAGTTGTATAATCCCATGAAATGGATGATGGAGGTGTATATTGTGAGAAGCTGTTTTTTTCAAATCAGCCACTAAGGTCAGACAGAGACTGCTTCTCTTACACAAGATGCAATATGATCCTGTGCCATCATGTTTTGTGAGCAAACATACCACATCCAGGGATAGGCATTAATTTAAATTGCTGTGATTTCTGTCAGTAATTTTCAATTTTATTCTGATATTAATCTTTTCAAGAGTCCCTCACTGCAACTAAGCAGGCATACTTCCAAATGCCTCTCAAATCAGTGTATTTGAATCACTAGTCTGTAACAGTGACCCTGGGGCAAGAGATAATAAGTTGGTCTGTTGCTTTCATTTTATGTCACACCAAAACTCAAGCTATGAAAGTCTCTTGCTGGTAACAGTGAACTTTATTTCCCACCCCACCCTCCCCCCAGTCTATTAGCACAGGGAAATATTGAGGTGCTGACACCCCGCTATTAAAAAAGCAGAATGATGGTGTCAGAATGATTTATTTCTAATGGGTTTCTGACAGCTTCCTCTACGTTAAGACAGCTCTCACACAAGAGAACATGACAGTCATTTTGGCATATCCCTTTAACGTGTGTTATTAATAGAGCTTCAGTTTATTGATTTCCCAGATAGATAATCATTCCTGAGTGGCTGTATAATGCTGTCTGAGGTGAATAGTAGATGGCACTAAGAATTACTGGGCAAGCTATAGCAAGCCAAAGGATGTGGCATAAAGAAGCTCTGGCTGATGATATAAATGTATTCAAGAGGCTAAAGCTGTAAAACCCAAAATATCATATGATTAATTACTCTATTATATTTGTATGAAGAGAGGAAATAGAAAAGAAAACTTGGGGAGGAAAGGTGAGGAAAAAAATACATAGTGCAAAGGCATTTACATACATTGTCTTCCATCTTTGCATGAGTCATGGCTTCCACTAAGTTAAAAAAATTATTTCATTAAAGCTGGATGCGAAGACAATATCTAAACCCTTTAACACATTGTTCCAAGTACCCAGCTATTGGAAATATACATCAACATACAGAAACATATAATCTGACTTCTTATTACCTGCCTTTGCTCTTTTTCCAGAGATGCCTTTACCCCAAGCTGATTCCTGAAGGAAAGCCTTTCAAGGAACTGCACTGTATATGTACACTACTGTCATCACAGAAGCTCACTGTTGTCTTTGAAGAGTGCGTGAAACACAAAGTTTACTGTATTTGACAGGTGAGAGCAGAAGCAAGACTGGTATGTGCAAGTAGTCCTTGAAAGCAAAGAATTTGAGAGATTGTTATTGCTGATTTATATTGCTACTAATTACATGGTTAAAAGCATCTAAATCCTTAAATAAACTTCTGGATTTCTAAAGAAGCAAACTGGCAGTCCAGAAAGAGGAGAACTATCCAAATTAATACAGGAGAGTGACATTCAAACCCCATCCTTTGGACATTAAGGTATTGACTGGATGTCATACTTGTTTTGCTAGTACAGACACAGAGAGGAGGCATGCAAGTCACTTTGGAAGCTAGCTAGATTGTAAGCCCTCTTTTTTCCTAGGGTGCATAATATTGTGGATTTTTTAAAGCTAGAACTCTATGAAATATGATTCATTTTGACTTGTTGAAAAAGTCTTTTGATCGAGAAAAAGCATATTAAAACTCAGGAAACATAGTGGGGAACCTGTTGTGTTATTTACATTTTTAACCTCTGAAATTCAGTTGAAGACCAAGTCAGTATCATTAGAAGTTGTTACCATCTGAGAGCAAAAACTGAATTGCTGGTGTCAAGCCAGCTCCTACACAAATATCTGATGCACAAAAAGTAATATCAGGAGGTCTGTCTCTTTAGCTGGCATAAACCAGCCTAACTTTATTTTTAAGTCAGTGCAGCTATGCTGATTAACACCAGCTGTAGATCTGGCAGAGACACTCCAAAGATGAATGAGAAATGAACTAAACTCCTTCTCCAAGGACAGTCTTTGCATTGCTGAAGAAGTTTGTGTTACTGATGTTTTCTAGGTGGTCTTTGGATAAAGTCACCAGATCTCTGATTCAGTTTGGCCAGGGCTGTGTGGCACAGAAGGCAGCTATGGGCAAGCTATTTGTTCACTCATTCCTGTTGTTCCTTTGGAGTCTTTAGGATGCAAACATCCCACTGCACAGCAAGTTTAAATGTCAAAACTGATTTCATGCCATTTGCAGAGTCAATGTCACGAAGCCCCTATGGGATAGGACTCACAGATAGAGGTAACCTTAGGCTACAACACCTTTTCACAGTTAGCTGAAGCTTTAGAGTGGCTCCAAACCTTTTCTTCTAATTCTGTTTTCTATTTCTCCCAAGTGTACATATATTTCTGTAATACTCAGCATTTTACTCTACTGAGTTCTTAATAGATTTTGATCCCTAGGTGTGAGAGAAATGAGTCTACCAGAAATCTGAGGGTCCCTGAGATACATTTCACTGCATAATCAGAAAGAATATGATAGAAAATATAGTATAATCTTTCCTTAAGAAAAATACACTAGAGTTAATCATACCCTGTAGAAATGCCACCAGATCCTAATCAATCTGTGTAGACAACAAGTGCTTTTGGAGACTGAATCTGTTAGATGTGTTAAACTTTTTAGCTTCAGTGAATCTACCTAGTTAAATTACCTGATATCCTCCCAACTGGATGTGCAAGGGACACAACACTGGGACTTCACAAAATGTGATATTCTAGTTCCCTGCTTTAGATTATTTTATACTCACCTTGAAAAGAGGTAATGACTTCAGTGCTGAATAATCACCTGTGACTTAGAGACTGCACACATTAGCAATTATTCACCGAATGTATCTACAGTCTCACTCTCCTAATGATACTTAAAAAGATGCTAAACTTAGCACTGTAATCACAGTAATTTAAACTAGAATATGCATTCTAGTTACATTAATGAAACTTAAATGAAAATCAGTTACTGTATTTTCACCATAAACTACTGAAAGCCCTGAAGTAAAACCAAAAAATGCAAGAAATTTGGGAGTTTCTGTAAAATACTATTGCTTCTACATTTTCCCAAATAACTTCTACATTTCTGTAGAGTACTGGGGTATGGTGGTGTAGCAATGTGTTTGTAAAAAAGTAAACTGCTTCAGCAGTTTTGAGGGAACAATCGCCACATCAAATGAAATGCAAAAGACTCTTTCTGTCATTTCATTAATCCTTCTGCCCTTGCAGCTGCTAACATTAGGTACCTCTTCAGACAACTCTTGTTAACCCCTGCTTAAGAGCACACACTGTTGGCATGTGGAGATGCATTACAAGACTACCAGAGCTCTGCCTGCAGTAGCCGGGCATAACTTCTTATTGTCACTCAACAACAGTTGGGTTATTCTGGTTATTCATTATATACTTGGGATCAGGCAACTCTGTCCATTTAAGAAGAAGGGATTATTTCCCCCTCCTACTTCCTACCCCTCTGTAGCATCAACACTTTTTTCTACCTTTTGCAACTAAAGGTCCACCAAATCACTCATGATATATATGGCTCCTGGAGGAGGCCTGAAATCAACAGGCTCAGAAGGGTCACCAAAGCTCTACCTAAAGGGTGTAAAATCCACAATGCAAATGCAAGCAAATATATTTAGTTTGTTGATATTCGCCATTTACAAAAAAGTATTGGAATAGATTCAGCACTTGATCACAGCCTTGGGGCAAAGAGTGCTTCTTAGCTCTGACCCAGCAATATTCCCTTTTTCACAGACTTCAGACATGAGTTTCCCAGCTCGATACTCTTTCATGGGTATTTGCTGATCATAATAACTTATAGCTTTAACATAGCAATTAATACCTACTTTCCATTGTCACTTGTGAAAATGGGGTCTGAGCAGCAGTACGGATTTAAAATAAAATTAGTTCTCATAACAAATGTGGGAAAATCATAATTTAGGCATCTAGAAATGCCTTCAGAAGTACTAGTCTACAGCTTTAGTCTGCTGAATACCTTACAAAATTTTAACCAAGAGCATCTTATGCTTTGACCTTTTGATCTGTGCAACTATAAGAAAAATAAGAAGGTGTGCAGATCAAATTCCAAATGGTATATAACAGTATATAACAAACATCTTGGATGTCAATTTCGAATGTGCATCAGAGGCATACTTTGTGGAGTACTATTCCAAACCACATGAAGAAGCAATCTTGCCCATTAGGATGTGTAATTTAAAAATGCCACGGATGTGTTGAGAAAAGTGAGAATCATTTTCACTTTACACATGGGAAAGCTATGCACAGACTGAATAACAAATTTTGGCCTAGGTCTCTCATCTCTTCCTATTCTACTGACTTGACGGGTGCACAACTCCAATGCTGCCAGTTGCACTGAACCAGTGCAAGGAAAGTATTTGATCCAAGATTGCAAGCAAGAAAACAGGTATTTTAGGAACCAATGAGTGCATTGTTCAGAGAGAGAGAAGACGAAAGAACACACACCCAGGAGGCTTTCTAGCTGACTTAGGACCCCATTAATGTTACTCAGGCTAAATGTGAAAGCAATGTGAAAGAAATAGTTTTGTAAAGTTAATAAATTAATTGCATAATTACTTAAATGTCAATATTTCCCTTCCCCAAAACTTGAAAAAAATTCCATGTGTGCATGAATCTTCCTTTCTCTGAAGGAATTCACAAAAATCAAGATGTTGAGTGATTTGCAAAGATCTGATTTGATTGTAGTTTTCAGGAACAGTTTAATTCCATTCATTCAGGCACTTACAAAGACATTCTCAAAATTATACAGCACATTATAAAAGTTGTTACTTTTGCAATAGGTGTCTATTTCACTTGACTCTTACTGATGTTGCAATGAAAATATCAGACCGAAAATAAAAAGAATCTATTTGCAGTAGATTCACTGTCCTTGAATATTTGAAATGTGTTATTTGAACGCTTAACTATCACAGACCATACTTAGGAAAAAAAAAAGTTATTTCATAATGGCTATCCGTTTTGGTTTTTTGTTTGTTTTGTTTTCTTTTCTTTTTTAGATATTCCTCATGCCCTTATCATAATTCAATCTTGTAAATAAATAAATAAAAGTCTAAACAAAACCTGGAGAGGTATAGTCACTGTAGTGCAGAGGATATTTTAGCCCAGGAAATGCTCCAGGTTTTTAGTTCTTCTTTATACTTTTTTTTATTGTACTTCCTATATGGTAAACTGCAGCATACCTCTGACACTTTCCATACCAGAAAGCAGTCTGAGTGCCCTCCACACTCAGATAAGGTACTGCAAAGTCTCTGCTCTCCCTTCCCACTTTTATATTTRGGTGATGCCAGCTGACCATCATATTCACAGGATCAGAGAATGGCTCCTCCAAATATCATGTAGTTCAACCCCCCACTCAGCCATGAGCAGATTGCCCAGGGCTGTGTCCAGTTGTGCTTTTAATTTCTGCAAGGATGGAGACTCCACAATCTCTCTGGGTAACCTGTCCCACTGTCTGACCACTTTCACAGTACAAATGTTTTTTTCTTGTATTCAGATGGAATTTAGTGTCTTTTATTTTGTGCCCATTGTCACTGGCCACCAGTGAAAAGAGCCTGGTTCCATCTTCTTTACACCCTTCTTTCAGGTATTTACACACATTGATAATATCCCGCCTGAGCCTTCTCTTCTCCAGGCTGAACAGTCCAAAGTCACTCAGCTTCTCCTCATAGAAGAGATGCTCTAGTGCCTTCATCATCTTCGTGGCCTTGCAGGCACTCCTCTCCAGTAACTCCATATGTTTGTACTGGGCAGACCAGAGCTGGACACAGTACCCCAGATGTGTCTTACCGGTGCTGAATAGAAGGAAAGATCACCTCCCTTGACCTGCTGACAATGCTCCTACTAATGCAGGCCAGGAGGCTGTATTACCTGGTTTGTACTACACTAAAGTTGCTGCACTTTACATCAGGTGGGAGTCTCCAGATAGTAGAGACTCTACTGCCCCACTTTTCTCCTGGGCAGAAAGTGTTGCAAAAATAGTTGCATAAAAGGACTGTTGATTTGTCCAACATGAAACTAAAGAGGATGCCTATGGACTGAAAAATATTATCAATAAAAATCGTCTATAGAGTACTGTTAATTGATGACTCTTTATCCCATTTTGATTTTAGTTTGCTCATATTTGCATACCTAGCCAAATATTCTGGCCACTGGGACTCTGGAAATAGGGCATGTAGAGCTTCTTATTCTTTCCCCATTTATTCCCTTCTGTTACACATAGAGGAACACATCAGGACAGCAACTTACTTCTTCCTTCTGTGGTATATGTGGTTGAAAAAAGTGACAGATTTACCATCTTACGCCGCTGAAGAAAAGCTATGAAATTCTAACTCCAGATGAATACATAAAAAAGGAATAATGTATGCAGCAAAATTAACAACCTAACGCCAACCGTATCTGCTATAGATTCCTCCTGGGAACAACTGAGTTTGTTTAAACCTGTACTACTCATTTATGTAGCAGCACCTATTCTTTTCTCCCTTTCAGTTCATTTGAAAATCAAATGGAAATGTGTCTATTTTTATTATGCAAAACGTTGTCATTCCCTATGAGAGTGAATGGGATAGAGTTATCCAAACTGATACTGTAAAATTAAATTAAAGCTTCATAAATAATTTGAAAAAATTACCTTCTCCTGTCATGGATATCTACAGAATTAAACCTTAAAAGTAATCCTAAAAGTTTTATTTTGGAAATAACTTCATTTTCACTCTGCAGTCATTATTTGGAACAAGCATATAAAGTCACAGTTTATTTTAGGAGTATTTGGAAACAAGCAATCAAATAAACTCCCTTAACCTCAACTCCTTGAACTGAAAGTCTATTRCACATCACGTTCAGATGCAGCACAAAGCACCAGCAATGCATCTACCCTTCCAATGCACCTTTTACCCTCCAGTTTGAGGAATCAGAAAGAATCACAATGAAGAATCAGGATCATTCAATGACCAATGGACCAATCTTCCCATGCTTAGATATTTTAGGTCCTATATATTACATGGAAAAGTAAGAGCCATAGCAACGGTTTTACTACGGCTACTGTTGCACTTTCCAAAAAATTTTTAATTCAGATGTTAGTTTTCTTAAAAACTTCACACGAAGAGGAGCCATCAGTTGTCTGAATGCTCATGACACGTATCCATAGAAGCAGACAAGGTTTTAAATAGAAAACAGTTGTCATTCTACAACAAAGACAGGTTAAAGGTAGTAACTTTAGGTTCAGGAGTGACTTATGAGGTACATTAATGGGTGAGTCATTTTCAGTACCATCACAAGTTTACCTATGACTAAAGAGTTAAAAGATGTATGAGATTTGAGATGGGTCAGCACAGAATGTACAAAACCATCCAGGCATGAGATCACTCCCCTGCTCATCAACTGCAGATGATGGAGATAGGTTGCAATGTCCAGGTTAGAAGTAAATAGAGAGAAGTACTCCTACTCACTGTAGAAATACGTTCATATGCCTGCTTCACACAACCACTGAAATGTGTTCCTGGACAGCAAGGAACATTCTTCATTATTTGTGCCACCTGATTTTTCCAAGACGACTCCTAACAATTCAGTCTATACAAGACTGAATTTATCAAGCCAGCTCTCATCCATGACTCAGATATGCTCAAACAATGTGTATGCCAATTTACATGAGCAGTGCACTTTACACCAGCTGGGAATTTAGTAAGAATTTACGTTTATAAGCCCCATGGTTAATCCTTTATGGAAGAGGGATATTAAACACATTTTTTGTTATATTTTTTATTCCCTAACAAAGTTCCATGGTTTCTAAGCTTTTAAAGAGGAATACTTTAATGAAATGTTTTAACTATTTCTCTAACTTGCATTATGCTGCAAAATATTGTGATTGTCACACAAACACCAGAGATTCTGGCTATTGGGTCCAATTCACAACCTGCAGGTATCAATAGGGACTTCTTAAATTTCAGTATCTGGAATCAAAACTAGCTGTAAAAACCCCTGACTTCCAGCAGGGTTTGTATCTCAGTCCTCTGCTACAATATAAATAATTACTGGCATTTACTCTCATAATTAATGAAGGGAGTAATTCAGTTCTCCTGTAGGTTGTATAGTCTGTGGAGCAAGGATTACGCACCTTTACGGAACCTTAATTCAGAGGAACTGCTTTGGGTGATGCATTTAACTTCTACTTATATGGAAACATTTCAGTCATCCTTATTATTGCAAGAGATGATGCATTTCATTTCTTTTTGCAAAATTCACACAGCAAGGTCTCTGCCAGATGACAAATTGGTCAGTTCCCAGAGCTATGGTATCATTGGTATTAGCAAGACTTGGTGGAATGAATCCCATGACTGGAGTGCTGGGATGGAGGGCTACAGGCTGTTCAGGAGGGATGGGCAGGGCAGGCGAGGTGGAGGAGTTGCACTGTATGTAAGGGAGAGGTTTGACTGTACAGCCCTTACAGTTAGCGACGATGTGTTTGAGAGCCTCTGGGTGAGGATTAGGAGGATGGAAAACAAAGCAGATGTCATAGTGGGTGCCTACTACTGATCACCCAGCCAGGGTGATAGCACTGATGAGTTATTCTATAGGCAATTAGGAGAAATCTCTGGATTGGTAGCCCTTGTCCTTATGCAAGATTTCAACTTCCCAGACATCAGCTGGGAATACCATACTGCTGTGACAAGCATTTCCGGGAAACTCCTGAACTTTGTTGAAGATAATTTCTTGTCACAAGTACTCAGTGAGCCAACTAGGAAAGATGCCCTCCTAGACTTGTTATTTGTGAATAGAGAAGGACTCATGGGGGATGTGATGGTAAGTGGTTGTCTTGGCCACAGTGATCATGAAATGGCTGAGTTTAAAATTTTCATTGGTGTAATGAGAAAAAAGGTCAGCAGAGTTGCTACCCTGGATTTCAAGAGAGCAAACTCTAAGCTGCTCAGGGAGCTACTTAGCAACATCCCCTGGGAATCTGCCTTTGAGGGCTTAGGAGTCCACAAGTGTTGGTCAGTTTTTAAGAATCACCTTTTAAAACCACAGGAGCAGGCAATTCCACTACGTTGTAAGTCAAGCAAGTGGGGCAGAAGACCAGCTTGGCTGAACAGGGAAATCCTCATGGAGCTCAAGAGGAAAAAGAAATTGGACGATCTCTGGAAGCAAGGTCAGGCTTTGCAGGAAGGTTACAGACCCACAGTTCACATATGCAGGGAGAAGACACAAAAGGCCAAAGCTCAATGAGAGTTGAAACTGGTCAGTTGTGTCAGACAAAAAGAAGGGCTTTTTTAAGTATTTTAATAGCAAGAGGAGGTCTAAAGAAAACATTGGACTGATACTTGTAGAAGATGGTCACCTGAAGAATAGGGATGAAGACAAAATGGAAGCATTCAATGTTTTTTTTGCCTCAGTGTTTAATAATACTGATAGACCTTGGGCTGCCCGGTACTCTGAGTCAGAGGACCATGAGTGCAGGAACAGTGACTTTCCTTTCGTGGACACTGAAACTGTAAGGGACCAGTTGTATCAGCTGAATGTTCATAAGTCCATGGGGCCTGATGGGATTCATCCCAGAGTACTGAAGGAGCTAGTGGATGTTACAGCAGGACCTCTCTTGATCATGTACCAAAGGTCTTGGGAGTCTGGGAGGTCCCTGCTGACTGGCAGGTAGCCATCGTTATTCCAATCTACAAAAAGGGCGTAAGGGAAGACCCAGAGAACTACAGACCTGTTAGTCTAACCTCAGTACCCAGAAAAATCATGGAGAAGATCATACTGGGCACTGCTGAAAAGCATTCAAAGCACAATGCAATCATCAGGCAGTCAACACGGATTCACAAAGGGAAAGTCCTGCCTAACTAATTTGATATCCTTCTATGATAAGGTCACTGCCTTGTGGATGAAGGGAAGGTGGTGGATGTAGTTTTTCTGGATTTTAGTAAGGTTTTTGATGCTGTCCCTCACAGCATCCTTCTGGACAAATTGTCCAACTGTGAGATGAGCAGGTACATGGTGCGCTGGGTTAAGAACTGGCTGGATGGCAGGGCTCAAAGGGTTGTAGTGAATGGTCTGGCTGGTGACTGGTCACCCACAGTCTTCCTCAGGGATCAATCCTAGGGCCAGTTCTGTTCAATATTTTTATCAATGATCTGGATGCAGGAGTAGAATGCACCATTAGCAAGTTTGCTGACAGTACCAAACTGGGAGGTGCTGTTGACTCTCTTGAGGGACAAGAGGCCTTGCAGAGGGATCTAGACAGATTGGAGCATTGGGCAATCATCAATGGCATGAAATTTAACAAGTCCAAGTGCTGGATTCCTCACCTGGGATGGCRTAACTCTGGACACAAGTAGAGATTGGGAGAGGAGTGGCTGAAGAGCAGCCCCACAGAAAGGGATCTGGGGGTGCTGGTTGACACCAGGCTCAATACGAGTCAGCAGTGTGCCTTGGCAGCCAAGAGGGCAAACTGCATCCTGGGGTGCATCAAATACTGTACAACCAGCTGGTCAAAAGAGGTGATTATCCCACTGTATTCAGCATTGGTGKGGCCTCACCTTGAGTGCTGTGTGCAGTTCTGGGCCCCACAATTTAAGAAGGATGTGAAGGTCCTTAAATGCATCCAGAGGAGGGCAACAAAGCTGGTGAAAGGACTGGAAGGTATGTCCTATGAGGAGCGACTGAGGACTCTGGGTTTGTCTAGCTTGGAGAAAAGGAGGCTGAGGGGCAACCTCATTGCTCTCTACAGCTTCCTGAGGAGAGGAAGTGGAGAGGGAGGTGCTGGTCTCTCCTGCCTGGTATCCAGCGATAGGAGGCATAGAAAYGGTTCAAAGCTGTGTCAGGGGAGGTTCAGACTTGACATTAGGAAGCATTTCTTTACCAAGAGGGTGGTCAAACACTGCAACAGGCTTCCTAGAGAGGTGGTCGATGCCCCACGCCTGTCAGTGTTTAAGAAGCATTTGGACAATGCCCTTAATAACATGCTTTAACTTTTGGTCAGCCCTGAAGTGGTCAGGCAGTTGGACTAGGTGAACGTTGTAGGTCCCTTCCAGCTGAACTATTCTATTCTATTCTATTCTATTCTATTCTATTCTATTCTATTCTATTCTAATACGATAATACTTTTCTGTGTTTTAAGAGGTTGTGGTGAATTTCTGCAATACTGAGCAAGCCATAGAAATATAATAATTACCCCATTGTCACTCTTAACAAGTTAAGGTGTTTCTCACTAGGAATAGTGATGTTGCGGTCAGTTCAAGATAAATGGCTAACATTAAATTTAATAGCTCTACAGCCTAATGTGGCAACTCAAACATTTTCTGAAGAGTAAAATTTAGTTACTTTATTATAACGTACTGAAGCATTTCATGAAATTAGCCAGTATACAGTATCCAAGAGAATGATTATAGATCAGGGGAAAGAAGGGAAAACAGAATCATAGAATCATAGAATAGTTTGGACTGGAAGGGACATTTAAAGGTCAGCTAGTCCAACCCCCCTGCCATGGGCAGGGACATCTCCAACTAGATCAGGTTGCTCAGAGCCTCGTCCAACCTGACCTGGAATGCTTCCAGGGATGGGGCATCTACCACCTCTCTGGGCAACCTGTGCCAGCATTTCACCAGCCTCAGCGTAAAAAAATTCTTCCTTATATCTAGTCTAAATCTACCCTCTTTTAGTTTAAAGCCATTCCCCCTCATCCTATTGCAACAGACCCTACTAAAAAGTTTGTCCCCATCTTTCTTATAAGCCCGCTTTAAATACTGATAGGCTGCAATAATGTCTCCCCAGAGCCTTCACTTCTCCAGGCTAAACAACCGCAACTCTCTCAGCCTTTCTTCACATGAGAGGCGTTCCATCCCCCTGATCATTTTCGTGTCCCTCCTCTGGACCTGCTCCAACAGGTCCATGTCTGTCTTAYGCTGAGGGCTCCAGAGCTCGACGCAGTACTGCAGGTGGGGTCTCACCAGAGCAGAGCAGCRGGGCAGAATCACCTCCCTCAACCCGTTGGCCACACTTCTTTTGATGCAGCCCAGGATACGGTTGGTCTTCTGGGCTGTGAGCGCACATTGCTGGCTCATGTCCAGCTTTTCATCCACCAGTTCCCTCAAGTCCTTCTCGGCAGGGCTGCTCTCAATCCCTTCATCCCCCAGACTGTATTGATACCGGGGGTTGCCCTGACCCAGGTGCAAGACCTTGCACTTGGTCTTGTTGAACCTCATGAGGTTCACATGGGCCCACTTCTTGGGCTTGTCCAGGTCCCTCTGGTTGGCATCCCGTCCCTCAGGAGATTAATGTTTTTATTCTTTCAGTGTAAGGTAAAATATAAAATTTTATGGAGATTAAGTAAGTTTAATTTAAAAGAAACAATTATGTCAGAGATATTGAAAAATTTACTGGACAAGTGAGAAGAAATGTAATGGATTTTTTGGAAACTGAATTAAAAAACTCAGACACCTCTAGCAAGAGGTTGAGTTGCATTCATTGCAAACATTTTCCTCAGGTGTTTTAAAGGTTTTTGATCTGAATAGTGCAAAGAAAAATGAATAGTATCTGCTACCTGAGATGTGAATTATGTTTTTGTTTTATTATTAAGATTATTAATTGTGTTGTTTTTTCTTGCTGAATAAACAGGTCGGTGTTGTTTTATCACATATTTCCCAGTCCTACACTGAACTGTAGATAAATGGATACCAGTAAGCCCTGCCTCCTCACCTCCAGTATCATTGCAGAAGGAGGCCCATGCTCCAAACACATGGTAGAAGTGGAGCTTCAATCATTTTTTAACACTTTTTACAATTCCCCTCAGATTCACTCTGAGCACAGGGTTAAACATACCATCTACATAGCCTTTAAATGCCACTTATAGTAACAGTCTTGAATACAACTCAACCAGGCTTCTTATTAGCTTGCACAGGTCTGGAATTTACCTAGAATGAAGAATTTAATTAAAAGCCACTGGATTCATCACCAACTTGTACACTGAGACATTAGGAATATGTTGTCTCTTTCTTAAGTAAAGTATATAAGAGTAAGTATATAATGTCACCTTCATCATCTTTCTGGTCTTGTAAGGAATTGCTCATTAATTGAATTTCAAAATTCATTGAGTGTGTTTTATTATGTACATTGCTCTATGTATCATCACCATTGAAAAGTGCAATACCGTATATCATTATACCTTGCCATATTTCTGGTCATACAGTCACCTGAGAGAAAATAGCTGAAGCAGCAGCTTGCATGACTCTCTTTCAGCAAATTAGTTGGTGGACAAGCAAGCTTTAGCTCCCAGGGAGAACATTCAACTGGTGGCAGAACCAATACTTTGAGCAAACACAAATGATTTCTCCTGGTAATATTGAAGCCACCGGAGGGATTCATTTCTGCTTCCAGCAACATCTCTATTTTGAAAGAAAATTCCTTCCTTTTCTCTCTCCCTCATGCTCCAATTTCTTCCGCTCTTGTGCATCCTACATTTAGGCTGTACATCACAAGGACAACACACTAAATAAACTGACCCAGAATTCAGAAGATTCAGGTTTCTAGTTCTGTCAAACTCTTTGTATGTTCTTGAGGAAGGAGGGATTGAAGAGAGAATTACTCCCCTCACCAACAGCTGTGGTTTAACCCCAGCCAGCAACTAACCCCACACAGCCGCTTGCTCACTCCCCCCGCAGCGGGATGGGGGAAAGAATCGGAAGAGTAAAAGTGAGAAAACTCATGCATTGAGATAAAGACAGTTTAATACGTAAAGCAAAAGCTGCGCACACAAGCAAAGCAAAACAAGGAATCCATTCACTCCTTCCCATTGGCAGGCAGGTGTGCAGCCATCTCCAGGAAAGAGGGCTCCATCAGCATAACAGTTACTTGGGAAGATAAACGCCATCACGCCGAACGCCCCCCCTTCCTTCGCTTTATATACTGAGCATGACGTCACATGGTATGGAATATCCCTTTGGTCAGTTGGGGTCAGCTGTCCCAGCTGTGTCCCCTCCCAGCTTCTTGTGCACCCCCAGCCTACTCGCTGGTGGGGTGGGGTGAGAAGCAGAAAAGGCCTTGACTCTGTGTAAGCACTGCTCAGCAGTAACAAAAACATCCCTGTATTATCAACACTGTTTTCAGCACAAATCCCAAACATAGCCTCATACTAGCTACTATGAAGAAAATTAACTCTATCCCAGCCAAAACCATCACACCTCTTCAGGAACCTATGTCCATATCAGACTACATAGAAACATTTCCAAAAATTGCCTACCATCTACACCATAAATGCACTGCAAATTCGCCTTTTCCCGCCACCGCCCCCAGCGCTTAATTTCCTTCCCAAATCATTGAAACAGTTTTTGGGTCAGAATCTCCCATACTTCACCGATCAGACAATTTCAAGGTTTGTTTTTTGTTTTTTTTTCTTTTTTTCCCCCTCTCAACGCAAACTTCCTCAGAGGTAAAACCTAGTAATAGAGTCACTTCCTCCCTTCTATACGCAATCACCCGTGCTTGGCTTTTATTTCCCATTTCCACCTATTTATTAGGCCTATTAGGTATGCATGGTTCCCCTGGCAAACAGATGGTCCTAGCCCTTTGGCATTTGATGTTGTCAAAGAGTATATACTACCAAATCTAGACAATTACTTTTATATAGGTGTGTGTCTCTAAGTAGTATATAGCATCTATAAAGCCAATTTAATGTATATATACATATACATTTATTTATTTATATCTTTATATCTTTATATTTACATTTATATTTATATTTATATATGCGGTTTGCATCTATGTGTGCAATTCAGATAAGGAGAGAAGCTATTTGAAACACATTCCTTACAATTGATCTAGAAGCAGGTGCACACCAGTGTTATTCAGACGCTTAACTGCACACACAATACAGAGACTTTTCACTGTTAAGTTGCACTGCTTTTGCACACATGTACTTCAAGTGTTTTTTAACTATACAACACTGGGACAATACCTACAGGACCCCCCACTTCACCTTCTCCCACCTCCCTGTTTAGGCTACTCCTGTCACCACAAATTAGGTTTTTCCAGTTCAAATAAAAGTAAAAAAAGTCGTAACACAGAGGAATATGAAATGCAGTTTACATCTTCATGGTTATTCTATATTGATTCCACTGAGCCATAAGATAAATAACTATGAATGGGAGAGAAAGGGCCTTAGCTCCTCAAATGCCTCTAAAATCCAGTATATTTTGGTATGTTTCCTTAGCTTTCACCATGCACTTCAACTGTACATGGTGTCCTGCTCAGCTTTGCTCATTTACATAACTCTGTTCCCTAGAATCTACCATTTATTTGTAATGTAAAGTGTAAGAAATACAGAAATCTTATGAAGATTTTTAGATTTTATTTAGCTTTTTTTAAAGTTTTTTTTTAAATCTACTGTTAAAAATAACAATAATAACTGAAAAAAAAAAAAAAAAAAAACAGGCAGAAGACACATCACGTCAAAATCTAACAAAAATAGCATACTGGCTTGACAAATCATAGTATTTCATATTTAAATTATTACTATATTTGTTTACATGTTTTGCCAATTTCATTACTCAAAGCTAGAAAAAAAAAATGCAAAAAGATTGCTGTCCAATCCAGGCCATCAAACACGAAG
>JAYKAV010002827.1:727357-823339 GCA_035582835.1 Phoebastria nigripes
TTTTTTTAAAGTTTTTTTTTAAATCTACTGTTAAAAAAAAAAAAAAAAACTGAAAAAAAAAAAAAAAAAAAACAGGGAGAAGACATATCACTTCAAAATCTTACACCAGTTGTTTACTGGCTTGGCACAGCACAGTATTTCATACTTAGGTAATTGTCATATTTGTTTACATGTTTTGCCAATTTCATTACTCAAAGCTAGAAAAAAAAAATGCAAAAAGATTGCTGTCCAATCCAGGCCATCAAACACGAAGTGTGGATTCTTTAGCTTCCCACAAAGGTCTCAAGTCATTCCCATCCCTCTTCCCAGCACTGGCAAACATAACATTTTTTGGTTTAACATGGGGTGTCTACTCTCTCTGCTCATTTTGCAGGTAGCAGATACAGAATAAACAAAGCCCATGACATACAGATGATAAATATCACCATGATAAGCTGTTTTGTTTATAGTCTGGGTGCACAGTGATATGCCAGTGAGGGCTTAGGTTTATAGTTTTGTTTGTGGACAGCTAGTTACTATTAGTCATTTTATCCCTTAGCTGTGATTGAGGATAGTAAGACATGCATGAATCTTATTCTTTTCATTGTGTTTCGTTATATTTTGTATATGCATTTCCCACACCAATATCCATGGCTATTGATCAAAAAGCTGAAAAAAAAAACGTCATGATTTAAAGCAAAACAAAATTGTATACCAGAAATCTCAAATAAGCTTTCATATCCAGGGATTATTTCATCCCAATGTTTTTGTTGTGCCCCCCCTCACCATGATTAAATTCCAGTTAAATAACATTTCCAGGATTTAGGCAGAACTGGTACATGCTGACCCTTATAAAGTATGTGGTATTTTACCCAATGCAAAAGGAAACTTCTTCTAGAACTGAGATAGAAACAGTCATTTCAGGAAAACTACTATGTGCTGCATACAATGATTTTAGTGGAATTTCATGCAGAAGTTTAAAACCCAAGCTTCAATTTTATTTAAGATCCTCTGTGACTCCTACTCCAACCCTCAGATTAAAGGTCTCTTTTCTTTCCTTGTGTTGATGGAAAGGAAATGAAAAATATATAGCAAAGACACTCTGCATGACAGCTGGAGTGAAAGCAGTAGCACATATCCATGGGAACCTTTGGGAAGTTCCTTGCAAGCAAAGATGATAAAATCTCTGTGGCATGGTATAGAACTGGGAAAAAAACCTGCCACAGCATGCCCATTTCTCTTCCTACAGCTAATGTTTGTCTTTTCCTCTGATTTTTTGCTAGTTCTTCTCTTCCCTAATAGGAAGAAGCAGAAAAAAAAAAAAAAAAAAAAAAAAAAAAAAAAAAAAAAAAAAAAAAAAAAAAAAAAAAAAAAAATCAAATTCAGAATGATGTCTCAAATTTAAGTTCTTCCCTGAAGAGATTGTCATGTGCTGTTAATAAGTTTAATATGCAATGCCAACAGTATTTGATAGGCATTTAATATTAGCTGTTGGCTTTTTCTGTGAGTGCAAACCTAAGAATAATAAAAAGCAACTTCTATAAATTAAATCTTTAAAGCCTTTACCTTGTCAGAGAATTGCATCCTATCTATCACAGATTTGTCAAAGTAAATGACATATTATCTAGGCAAACAGTGCCTTGGAGCAGAGCATAATAACATCAAGAGCTTTGGTGTCACTGAGCATAAATAATGTTTTGGTAGAGGCACTTAAGAGAGCTAAATGTATACTAATGGCTAAAAAATAAAAGACCTCCAGGTGATGGTGTGAATTGAAAGGATATTATGACAATTGTTTGTGAAAGGATGCCATTAGTGAGGAAACTTTTCCAGCTTGAAAGCAATCTGATAGATGTTTTTAAATCCTGTAGAGAAAATGAAATGTTTGCTCTGGTACAGCAATGAGAGAACAGTCAGCATTTTGTTTTATGCCTCAGGGGACTGAGTTACATGAGTCTCTGGAGACAGTAGTGTTCCAGAGGGAGAAACATGTTACAGGTGATGAGCAGCTTAGCCATTAGGGAGAACAGCATTGCTGTCACACTTTTCTTTTTCGGAAACCCCAAAGATAGTGGGAGATGACAGCTGCTTAACTGGCCTCAAATTAAAAACAATAGATACCAGAGTAACAGGAATGTGTGTCTGATGAACAAACCCATGACAAATACAGGCAGACAATACAAATACTAGCACTGAACGACAGAGAAGCAAAAAATTTCCAGGACACCTGTCTGGGTCTGTAGTTATGAACTCTGTCCTGTAACTCCTACTACTACAGGTAATGTCACTGTACCACTCTTCCACCCTTTCTCTCTTGCAAAGAAGGAGGTGTCTCTTCCTCCTTTGGAAGGGTGTCCTTGTTGCAGCCGAGCACAGCCAGGCAGCCATGAGAGCAGACCCCTCTTTGAGGGTGGAAAGCTCCTGCCGCACCTTCATGGGCAGAAACCGGCATTTCAAGAGCTAACACTCCACCGCGGGAGCATACACAATGGGAAGCGGCCTGACAGAAAATGTGTTTGAAATTCCCCTTCGTGTCAGTAAGACTTAGGCACATCTGTAAAGACTGCCTTTGTTTATATGAGCTGCCTGACCTCTCCAAGGTCTGCTGCAACCTGATCCCTGAGGCACGAAATAAATGCTGCAGTGCTGTACTCTCATTACTGCATGGGAGAAAACATTTCATCTGCTACAAATTCAGCTTTTAGTCAACTTGGAAAAGCTTCATCTCCAAGTGATACTCTCTGACCAAACACTTTCCCCTTCTTCCTTGCAGCCACATGAGAAGTGTTAACCTGCCATCCTCATGGATCGTGCCTGCTTCAGTTTGGCCTAATGATTTCTTGCAAAACACTTTACAAAAAGCATTTGAACAGCTCCTTTCTTAGCATTTTAATAAAATTAAAATACATGGCATTGCATTACCTTAGAGCATAAGGAATGTAATGCACAGATATCTTGCCAGTTTTCCATTTCTCAAGCATACTATGACTTACTTTTGTTTTGCAGCAATTTCACTATCTGCCTCTGAAGTCTGCTTCTTTATGCTTGCTTGTTCTCATGAACATGCTCACAGTCCTGTATTGCTTCCTCTAATAGTGTCCTCCCTATTCATCTTTTTTTCTAGCAGTTAGAAATGCAAAGATGATCTGCTTTACGAACTTTATGTTACTAATGTTAAGAAATTTGTTTCAAACAACAGAGGCAGATGAAAGAACTCTTGTTTTAATCTCTATGTTTTAAATTAAAAATCTTAAGAATAAAATAAGAAATTAAAAACAGGAAAAAAATTTCTTATTACACTGGACAGCAAAAGCAGACACTAGGCTACTCTCACAGCACCTGGGCAATGACAACATAGGCAAAACACAGAGCTCTATATAAGTGCTTTTCATCACTTCATCATCAAAATGAAAATTTTAAGCAAACATAGCTGAACTACAAATCTAAATATATCCTAGAAAATACATAGACATTTACATATACTGTTGGTGGGAGGGATTTTTTTTTTAACTTCTCACATCTTTTCTATCCTATAGTATTGATAGATGAGCAGATTAAAAAAAACAAACTGTTTTTTGAATAAATAAACAAATCAGGAAGAGCAGCAGTATCAACAACAGTTGCTTTATGTGATGGTAGCACAAAACTTTGTGCTAGGGTTTGTTTATTCATTTTTATATTAAAACACTCAGAGAAATGACTGATGCAGCAGACAAAACTTACAGCATAAAAAGCATATGTTTCTCCACAGTCCCTCAGTAATGAGATAAAGGAGTTACCGTGAACTCTCTCAGATCTAGCTGGTGCATGTCAGAATTTGCAGCATTTTCAGGCCAGACTTATATTTGTTTATTTGTTGGGGCAGGGTGGGGGAGCCTTTTCAAAGCTGTCTATGTGATAGGTTTTAACCTTAAATTTACAGGTCAAGGATTGTCTTTGCTGATTTTTTAAAACAGGTTTTTTGATTTATATTTAGCCAGCCAGGGAAGTGCACTTATTTAAGAGTTCTGAGCACAATCTCATTAATAACCTTAACCAAATTTATTTTCTGACACAGAGGGAGAGATGCACAGTCTAAATGTTATAACCTTTCCCTGCCCTACTTCTTCTGTATTCCTCCCCTAACTTGTACAAAAAATCTTTTGATGCACACTGTTTAATCCAGTGTTGTATGTGTGTATACATGCCTTTTTAAATTGAGTGATATGCGTATTTTCTGCAACCACTATGAGTCAAGAATTTAAAAAAAAATTCATAAGTTTGGAACTTCAAGATAACTTAACCTAGAATGTGCAGCCCACATTTCCAGTATATTCTTCCCCAAATATTTCCAATTAAAATAAACATTTATTTGAAGATTCAGAACATTCTTCAAAGTATATACATATATTTAATATAGATACAGAAAGCCTTTTTTTCTTTTTTTTTTTTTTACTGACATATGTTTGGCCAGCCTGCAAAAACTGCTTCTACATTAAGTCCAAGGATTTCCATTTTCTTTATAATCAGTGTAAGTGTCTTTCAAATAGTGAACATTTCAGAGTACTTTGCAGCAAAGGTCAGAAACTTTTTTTTTTTTTTTAATAGCACTTAGCATGGAGTTGGCTTTCAGTGTTGAATAGTTCTAAGGAGAGGAGGAAAGAATGTGAATATTTATTATGGTATTTATATAGCAGCTGAGCTTTGAAAGCCTCAAACCAGCTGCATTTACTGTGTTTTGAAAAAGGTAAATAAAAAGAAAGGAAACTTTCACAAACTTTTCTTTTGTTTTTTTTTTTTTTTTTTTTAATTTAATCTTAGCTCTGGGTATATTGCTCAAATGATAACGTACGATGATGCAGCAAAGAAGCTATTTAGGAAGATTTAAGTGAAAAGATCCTTTTGTGCATTCCCGTGGCAAATAGTACCCATGATTTCTGTCATTCCACAATGTTTCAAAAAATTTATTGTGCCCAAGTCTTAGCTCATCACCAGTCTTTGAGAACTTAGTCTCTCCAACCTCCATGCTAGTTACCTTCACTACCATTTACACAGTTCTGTATTACAGGCTTCCTTACAAGATATTCTTGGTATCAGTCTCCTTATCTCTTTTTACTCTTCCTCCACATTTTAAATTAAATCACACTTTCTCTCAGATTCATCAGTTTTCTGTGCTAGCCAGAGTGTCCCATTCAGCTTGAAGTAAAAGTCATACGTGCTTTTCCTCCTCTAAGAAATTGCTTCACGGTCAGTAAATTTACCTGCTGCCCCCTTTCAACTTCTTCAGTCAAAATAAATAACTATACAGCGACAGCAGTTGTGTTATGCTGCCTTTAATAAAGAACACTTCTAATAAAACTCAGTATTTTACATTGCAAATGCTAACAACTTGAAGAGTATAACAGAGCAATATCAACACAGCAGATATTTAGAGAACAGCAAAAAGATAATGAAGTCAGACAACAGTTTCTAAGTATAGGAATAGATTCCCCATTGCTCCAGATTTGGGTTTGTTATCCCAAAACATGAATACTAACTACATGTAAACAATTCCTAAATTTTTAGTAGTCATGCAAAGGAGTCACACAAATCAAATCTTGAAAACAGAATGAAGTGTGGAAATGGGTTGTGACACAGGGAGAAAAATGATTCCACTCTTGGCAGGCCATAGAGCATCGATCTCCAAAATATCTGATGTTATCACACAAATTACAGGCAGAAATGTTCACCAGCAGGGCTACCTGGGTTTCACGAACCAGCGATGTGAACAGAATGCTGCTGAGCTGTTGAGCTGCATGATAGTAACTTGGAGGGGGGAAAGGGGGAGGGGAAAAAAGGAAGAGAGGAGAAATTGGGGGAAAGCAATAATGTCAGAGATTTTTCTTCATTTTGAAAATTGTAGAAATATTTTGTTTTTGAAGACAGTTGCTCCAAACTGTGATTGCAATAGATCCTTGCATGACAAGCTTTTCTTTAAAAAGGTCAACTGCCTCCACTCCAACAAAAATATTATGTGTTAAATACTAAAAAGAGTTTTCCTGTTACCCCTCAACATGACATGCTACTAGTTGGTTAAGATGAAGAACTTCACAATCTGGCAGAAGTACATTCTTATGAAAGACATGTTGCTATCTATATCAAACTCTTTTTGGAAATAGCTACAGGAGATGAGCTTAAAAAGATTTCTTTGCCTCTGCTTGAGAAAGTTACAGTGGTTGGAGAGATCAATGCAAATATCTAATGCATACATAATTCCTTGCATTTGAATTTTAGTCCTCAGCAATTACATTGCCATCAAGGGCACTAGAACAAACATAACAGTTTTTTTCTTTACGTAACCTTTCCTCCTGGTTTCACATTTTCGTTTCAGGTCAGGGATATTATTACAGACATCATCCTCAGTGTCCATGTCAGAGATAAAGTACCAGTAGTACGAAGAGTATCTGCTCAATGTCATGAGGGAAATCAATGAAAAGGAAAAACATTACAGCTCTACAAACATAGATCTACCATCAATTCATCTAGCAACTAGATTTATGAACATTTGATGTATTCTTTTGAAAAATACACAGCACTTTTTTACTAATCCATGATATAGCTTGAGTGTGGTTTCATTATTGCTTTTTCCAACCCCGCAAGAGATTCTGTGCCGTGAAAAAATGGGAGAAGAAACTATTTAACTATTATATTTGTAG
Organism: Phoebastria nigripes; assembly: GCA_035582835.1. NCBI lineage: Eukaryota > Metazoa > Chordata > Aves > Procellariiformes > Diomedeidae > Phoebastria > Phoebastria nigripes. The sequence continues at coordinate 734,011 of JAYKAV010002827.1, forward strand.
GCAAAATGAGATCATGAGAGAGAAAGAAAAGACCTAAGAATGAGTACATTAAAAATGTTTTCTTCAAAAACTCATGTTAAGTTTAGAACTGGACAGATTTTTCATTATTTTTGTCAATTTCACACACCCAGGGAAAAAAAAAAAATTATTACAGTTGAAAATGTGATTTTAACTTTAAGTGAACTCTGTTTCACATCAGTCAAAAATACTTTTACAAAAATGATGGGTTACCAAGATTTTGACCTTTAAATTTCTTTAATACAATGAAGTGACATCTTGAAAGGAATAAAACTTTTTATAGGAAAAACACTTGTTTAGCCTCCTATGTTTTACTATTTTTTCAAAACAAGCTAGGGGGAAAAAAAGGTCATTCCATTAACATTTTGAAAATATGTGGATTTTTCTGATCTTTTGTGTTTTCTTCTGAATAAGGATTTTGTAGGAAGAAAAGAAATGGTCAATTTAACTTGTGCAGCATTGACACATTGAATGTAATTGTATGCCTATTTCAGGTAAGAATCACTAACCAGGCTGAGCGAATGTAATGGAAAGTGTCCTGGTTCTGGCTGGGACAGAGTTAACTTTCTTCCCAGTAGCTGGGGGGGTGTGCTGTGGTTTGGGTTTGGTATAATAGGAGCGTTGATGGCCCCGTGATGTTTTGTGTGCTGCTGGGTGGTGCTTGCACCGGGCACTTTTCGGCCTCCCATGCCCTGCCAGGTGCACAGGAAGCTGGCGGGGGGAGCACAGCCGGGGTGGTTGACCCAGCTGGGCAGTGGGGTATTCCATACCATGTGACGTCATGCTCAGTATGAAAACTAAGGGTGTGGGGGGGCTCTGGGTCCCGGGACGGGCTCGCGTGTTTTTCGGGCACGTGGCGGTTCGGCAACGCGTCAGCTCAGAGGGTGGTGAGCAATTGCATTGTGCATCGCCTGTTTTGTATATCCTATTGTTGTTGTTGTTACCACTGTTACTAKTACTGTTCTACTTTGTTTTATTTCAATTATTAAACTGTTTTTATCTCAACCCGAGAGTTTTCCTGTTCGTGCCCTCCCGATTCTCTCCCCCATCCCACCGGAGCGGGGGGCGGGGTGTGAGCGAGTGGCTGTGTGGTGTTTAGGTGCTGCCAGGGTTAAACCACGACAGAAAGTTATAATCCTTGTCATGATGGATCGAAATTCAAAAGTGAAGACCTTAAAGTGCCTGGAGCAGATTCTCTCATGGGCTCAGCTCTCAGGGTTACCTGACCATTTCTGGCTCCACTTTTGCTCTCATTTTACCAAGGCTTAAAACTACTCCTGAAGCTCTAAACTCTTAGGGCTTACAGTTCTTATTGAGCACTGCGCAGCAGAAAACTTCTGTAACAGTTGAAGGGTTTATCTCTTCTTTTTTGCCAGCAACAGGCAGAGTGGGGCAGGCAGTATTGTAAGAGTCCAGTTTCTTCCCTTTTCTATTATCTGTAAGCCAGCTGACACTGCAAACTTATACCAGCAGTAATCCTGAAACTGAAAAGAATCATCCAGGCATGCTATTGCAAGACCGAAATCTATACAAGTCTGTCTTTTCCTTCCTATACTTTTGTGTAATGATCTTGCATTCTTTCAGAAGAGYAGCCATATTACAGTTTTCTACTGCTATAGCCACTGCTTAGGAGGAACACTATTAGGTTCTAATCTATTCCTCCATGCTTGTGGTTTTGCTGATAGAGCAAAGAATGGCTACATTAGGAGTTCTTCTTAGTGTTATAATTTCAAAAATATTCATTCTTAACCCCATCAGTAATAGAAACAATCAGAGCAACCAAAAGTCATATTTGACAATGGGATATGATACATATTTATCTTGGATATGATGAAAATAATTGTAAAAGTTACCCTAAGAGAAAGTTTTTCTCTTAATAGAGTTTCTGATTTAGTCCTTCCTTTTTCTGAAGTAGTGTTTCATCTATCAGATTTCACTGATGTATAACAGTGATTTCAGCCTGGCGCCCTGGGAAATTCTGTAACTATCTTAGCAAGGAAGGGTGAATTTTCAATATAGACAATGCTATCAGGGGTCACCTATCTTCCTATAAGTTCCAGTTGCAATTTTCCATCTTGCTCTGCTCTCATTTTGTTTTCCAGATATGAAGAATGTACCAAATAAGCAGATCATAATCAACAGCTTCCACTTTTCTAAAGGGGCCAGTTTATTAACTCAAATGTCCTGTTCTCTTTCTTTTATGTCCTGTTTTGTAACCTTCTCTCCACATCTTCCTTGGAGTGCACCTAGCTGGAACCTGACGTTTAGGTTTGATACAGCCCAGAGACATAAGCATAGCTCAGACTTCTGAGGAAATGTCTACATTGTGAGGAGGATAGATGAGAATGTGCACAGAATAGACCCACAGAAGACAGAGAATGGAGAGACACAGAGATAAGATAACAGCAAGAAGACTTAAGCAAAAGAATATCAACTTAAATAGACAAAAATTCTGAGAGTAGAAAACAAGGACATTGATGACAGCAACCAGCCACAATCTCCCTATAACTTTTGCGCTGCCATCCCAGGCTACACGTGGCATTGGTTGTCTAATGACACCAACACTGGACAGTCCTGATGCTGTGTGAGAGCACAGCACATCCACATCATAATCCTTGGTCCTGACTAGCACAGAAGTCAGGAGCTCACTTCAGAATCACTTCAGTGGTTCATGTCAATGAGGAATTAGGGTCATGCTTTCACAGTGCCTTACTCAGACATATGCACAGTGGGCATGCTCATAGGCACCCGGACCTATGTGCCTGCAAGTATGTAAGTCAAAACCACTTATGGAAGAGTCTCTGAAACTGTAGAAGAGAGACAAAAAATGTCCACAGAAAATTAGACATCACTGTTCCACCAGTTTCATTTCTAGAAAGGTATGCAAGTGTTGAGCTTCAAATCCTGAACATGGAGCAGTCACAAAGCTTGTAATTGGAAATAAGAAAAATCACTAGCTTGTGGCTTTTGCCTTGTTTTGGGAGGCAAGAATGGTGGGCTTCATTTTCAGCTTTATGTCAGATCTTCTGCTGGTATTTGGGTAAAATTGTTCATTCCTACTATAAAATACATTTGCCTAAAGTTGAATTTTTTTTTTTTTTTTTTACCAGCAAAGGGCTGTCTTGTGTGCAAAGTGAGGATCCAAGTTTACTAGGCAGCCATGTAATACAAACAAATAATTTGATATTATAAAAGCTGTGATAATATATGCAGGCAAATCAAGAAATGCCTATAATCCTAACTTTTGGAATAACTGCTTCTAGTATGTGGCTCCCTGGATTTGTAGAATAGAATTTAAGCATTCAATAGAAGTTAAAGCAAACCACTTTTATCTCTCATTCATCAAACTGGCAAGAATGAAATTACTTGTATTGTTCATCTAGACTATTGAAAAAGTGATCATCTCAGTGTTATGATAAACATGCATAGTTTCAGTGAATAGTTCAAGGAGGTGCCTGTTTAAGAACCAGTAACAACACTGGCTAAAAAACCTTCTGTTTTCAAGACATTTCACATAGAAAACAAATGCCTGACATATCTTAAGCATTGATGACATTACAAAAAATTGAGTATTTGAACAAATATTGAACACATTTTGTCCTTTACAGTTGTTAGTACTGACTCAGTAAACATGTAAAACTGCTTGCCTGAAAATCTAACCAATTTTCTACAGAAAATTAAGAAAGATTGTTCTGCTCAGCAAAGGTTATAGAGAAGAAAATAGAATTCTTGCAAAACAACAGAATTAAGCTACTGTTGGGATTTTTAGGTCATCTTAGCCAGTCTTCAACACAATGCACATGAATTTGGGTGGTCTGAGGCATGTAGAATCTAACCCAGCTAATTTCTGGTCTGGAAGCCATATAGCTCTAAAAAATTAAAACAAGGAGAATTACTTTGTGTATAGTGCCCTGTCAGTTCAGCTATATGATTTTCTGACTAGTGTGACCAATGAGAACAAGGGGAATAACAACTGTACAGGCAAGTCCATATTGTACCTGAGGTTTTGGCAAAAATTATCTTTCGGGGGCAGGCAGAAGGGAGAGTGGTAAATTTTCCTGCTGACTGAAAAAGTAGCCACACAGAAATACATCTACTGAAATATTTTGAGAGTTTTACTAAGCTTAGTTAGCCTAGTATCACGACAAAAATTTACTTATTCAAATACCAATAGTAAGGTCTTCTAAAAAGCTCTCACCCTCCGTAATTTGTTTATGGATACAAAATCCTTTTACAAAGCATGTAATTAGCTGTAGTGCAAATTATGGTGAGGAAATTATGGATCACAAAGAAGTATGTACTTTTCTGAATCCACACAGAAAAATGACAGGGGCATCAGGATCTCCCAAGACCTTGTCTAACTCATTATTCTTTAAACAACAGATTTGTTTATGAGGTTCCTACTCCTAGCTCCGTATTTTCCTCCCCAGTTCTCCAAAACACACCTCAACTGTCTGGGTAGCCATCATCAGAGTCAGGCCTGTGATATGACTATTTCTTTCTCTATTTAAAAAAGATGCTTTCAAACAAAACAGAAAATAAAATAAACTGATGTGCACATCCTGATCCACTAGGTGGGTAGGGAATAGGGACAGGTGTATACCCAGGTCAAATGGACAACAGCAATTTAAAAAGGATGAACTTGCTCCGCCACCTCTTTATAAGTGCTCAAGCCTCGTTCCTCACTTATCCTGTCTGTCCACCCTCTAATGACCACCGGTGGAGGAACTGGGCAATGGGTGTATCTTCTCTCCTGTCCCAGGAAGGCACTGCCACTAGCTGCTGCCCAGGAGCTCCCAGGCCAGAAGGAGATCCAACAGGGAAAACGCCTGGCCTCCACCCTCTTCCCAGATTCCGCTCTTGTCGCTCCTGGCAGGCAGATCTTCGCTGCTCATCCCCAGGTGCCAGCAGAGCCTGGCCGAGCCTGGCTCGTGCCTGGACTCCTGCTGAGTGTGTCTGCAATATCTGGAGGATTGAGCAAGGTTCTGGTTGATGCTGGGTTGTGCTTTGGGGGCTGTTGGCAGCAGTTCTCACTGCCCATCCCTGGAGCTGTCGGCTGTGTTTCCCTGGCTGCCGTGGGGAAGCAGCTGCTGCCCTAAGCTCTCCCCAGCCTGCTGCAGCGCATCAAGACCATGGCTGCAGCATCAGAGTGGACCTGTCCCATCTCCTGCAAAGCTTGGTCTAACTTGGCCTATGCGATCCTGTGTCTGCACCAGGTCTGCTTCAGCTGCATGATACAGTGGGCCAGTAGAAAACSAGACTGCTCCCTCGGCAGGGGGTCTGTCCAGTCCATCAAGTTCTCATGCAGGTAAAAGATGACTTTTTAGAGTATACCAACATGCCCACCACAGAGCCGTCGGGTGCCAGCAGCTAGGCAGGAGGAGCTTCCGGACATCTTGATGCCCACAGCCCCCATCACCCCACGGCATCCCCACCATCCTCTTCCCAATCAATGCCATTCCTGGACGAGCTGGGGGCTGCAGGGATGATGCCCAGGGCTGCCATGGGTGGCCTCCCACCTGACATCTGGGCAACCATTTTCCATGGCCATCCTAAAACCCTTGAGCTTGTAATGCCCTGGCTGCAAGAAGAGCTGCAGGAGATCCATGGGGCCCAGTGGTGGTAGGTGGTTGCAGCGGAGACCTTCATCATGACCTGACTATGCTTCTTGGGGCTGGAAGAGTTGGCCATGGTCCAGGAGCTGTAGTCCAGCCTGCAAGACTACACAGCAATTTTCCTGCACTGGCTCATCAATGTCATCGTGCACAAGTGCAGCGAAGAGGCCGAGAGGCAGCTGGGCCAACAGGACACCTGCACTGCCAGGGGGCAGGAGGGTATCCCCACAGGTGTCCCCAGACCCTCTGCCTCCCTGGAGGGGACTCCTGCTGTCAGCATGGGCACCTCCAGCAGGAGGTTAGGAAGTCTTCATTCATTCACTCCAGAAATCTCCCAGTTTCCTTGTGCCTTGCTTTCTTGTCCATCCAGCAGACGTCAGGGTAGTTAAAGTTCCCTGTGACTGTGATTGTTTAGCTTCTTCCAGTTGTCTGAAGAAGGCGTCATCTTCTTTTCATTCATGATGAGGCAGTCCATTGCAGACTCCCACTACAACGTCACCCATGTTTGTCTGCCTACTAATCCTGACCCATAAGCTCTCAGTTGTCTCATTATCCATCCCTAGGTAGAGCTCCATACATACCTGCTGCTCTCATATCAATTGGAACTCCTCCTCCTCCTCATGTTCCTGGCCTGTCCTTACTGAAAAGCCTGTATCCACCAGCAGCAGCACTCCAGTTGCATGAGCTATCCCACCATATCTCCATGATCCCAATGAGATTGTGGCCCTGCAGTCACATGTAGACCACTAATTTGTCCTGTTTTCTCCCCATGCTGCATGTATCAGAGTACAGATGCTTTCAGAAAGGCATCCAGTTGTGCTGATTTCCCAGAAAATGTATGAAAGCTTCCCTGATAATGCTGTTCTGTAGGCAGTTCTTACTCATTTACATGCCTGTGCTTAGGGTTGGCCCCCTTCAGTGCTCTTTTATTGCTTTCAAGGTCTCTCATGTCCACATCAGCACACACCCTTTGCTTGCCAACCCAGGCCAACACTTCTCCCTTCCCCCATCATTTCTAGTTTAAAGTTCTCCTCACAAAGTTGTCCAGCCTGGTGGCAAAGATGCTTTTGCCCTACCTGGTCAGGTGGACCCAATCTCTTCCCGGCAGTCCTCTGTTCTCAAAAAAGCTCCCATAGTCGTAAAAAATAAAACCCTGTTGTGAACCCCAGATTTGCAACCCTTTGTTGACCTGCAGGACACATCTACTTTTCCTCAGGCCCTTCCCTGTAAGAAGCGGGGGGGCTGAGGAGACACCCTCTGCACCCCTGTGCCCTTGGCTCTCACCCCCTGAGCCATGCAGTCACTGCTGGAACGCTCCATGTCTCCTTGGCAGCATCACTGGTGGCCATGAGGGAGAATGTGGATGGTACTAGTCCAAGGGCTGCACAAGCACCAGCAGCCTCTACACAATGTCCAAGGCCCATCAAGGAGCAACCCCACTCCACAGCAGGCCAGGTCAGCAGATGGGACACCCGTCCCCATGGCAGGGGGTCTCTACACACACTCGGCACTTCCTCCTGGTGCGGCTGCCAGGCTCAGGCTCAGCTGGCTTGCCAGCTTCTGAATCCATGCAGAAAAACAACAGTGGCATCACAATCTCCCAAGTTCTTGCCTAACACTTTATTTATGTGATCATAATGCTTTGAAAGTATCAAGCCCAGTAATAGTTCAAAAACTCTTGAGCTCTGCAGCATAATGACACAAATGAGAAGATTTTTATTTAAAAAAGACAAAACCACAACAGCACAAAACCAAACATACAAACAATAAAATATGTTAATGTTTTTGTAAATTTTAAGAAGTCAGTGATTAATTTCCCCTATTGACAGTAAATCTAGAAGCAAGTCAGGATTTCCTGTTTTTACTCTTTATTTTTCTCAGCTTTTATAAAATGAAATGAGTAGTTTGACTGTCAACTGTTAAGATAGCTCTTGCTACAGAACTTAAAAAACCTTTTTGCATAGAGATTTTATACCATGCTTGTGAAGAAGAATAAAGAAACTAGAAAGTGATCTCTAACAGGTACAAATCAAGTTAGGACGGAAATATAAGGAAAAATGTTTCATTGGCTACACTGTGTCTCAGAGACTGCCAGAAATTGAGATCACATCTTCTGTGGTGTCATCATTTCTGAGACTCCCCTGGCATGCTGTAAACTTCATTCACAGAATCACTCTCCCAGAAGAAATATAATATTTTCTTGGAGAACATACCATAAAAAATACCATGTACACTAGCCCAAATACACTCTGAATGAGAGCATTACTTCATAAGACAACATGCAATTACATCCTACCTACTGTTTTGTAGTGTTGCATGCAACTACATTGCCTTGATAGACAAATTCACATGAAAAGCACGAGAAAGTCTGTAGAATTTTCTGTAAGAAAATAATGATAATAAAAAAAAACCATGAAAAATCACCAACCAAACCTTCTCCATCAAAACTTCCCCACCCCCCCACACCCCAACCTGAAATAGTTTAGATGGAAAATGATAGGTTTTTTCTTTATGTAACACTCCTACAACAACTACTTCTCCCAGTTCCAAAGGGACCAATTAAAGAGGCAACGGCAGTAGTTGAATTTGTACTTTTCTCCCATTACTTGAGCTAACATCTAGAAATGCTGACCCAGGACTACTTCCATTTTACCCCTCTATGAAAGAGGTCTCTTCTGTTTGGAGAGGTCTGACTCATAGGATGTCAACTGTATTTTTCTGTTGATGGAGACACTGTTTTGGTGATTCACTGAAAAGATAGGGGAGTTCAGAATAAAGTAGATACATAAGAGAGTTGCATTTTGTTGGAGGAGAAGAGAAAGCAATAAAGCACCTATAGGGAGACTCTACATGACTTCTTTGAGAGTGTCAGTGAAAAGCTCCCTAGAGACTTTTGCATGAAACACAGATGTTGAAATATCATGTTATATTTATTATGATTACTCTTTCCCCATGAAAATTTTCCAGAGCTTTGTTGAAAGCTTGAAATCCAAGGACAGAGCACTTTTTATTTTTATTTTTCAGTCTTCATCTAATTTTTCCACTTTTTGATCTTTCTTAAAATAGTAATTTAATTAAAAACAGGAGACTTTAATTGGAAAGTTCTGATAGAAAAAAAAATCGATTTCACTTATCATACAGCAGTATTCAGAAAACAGTAGAATTTTATATTATTATCACACAATTCTTTACAACCTTAAATGATTATGTCATCATATATTTAAGGGATTCACCTTCTTTTTTTTTGTTTCTTTTTTTGTTCTGATTTTTCAACCCATTCACTTTATGAATTGCCACTGGCTCCACTCCTGATTGAGGTCACCACACTCTTCCACTTTTCCTTGGTACGAATCATCCTTTATTAACAAAGCTACCCTTTCAAGAGGAATATGTCAGTTTTCAAAGAACTAAATTCAGATTTTGTTAGTATTTACTATAATGTTACCTTCCTCACTGAAAAATTTGGTGTTACTTCTTGACTTGTACAAGTTGGACTAGGTATGGTTCTGAATCAAACCTACTGCACTATGTTACTGTTGGGTTTATACATCATGTTCTCACAATGAAGAGAATATCTTTTCCTTGTTTTCACATTATTTTTTTCTCCAGTTGTATTGGGTTACCATGGCAAGGTTTTGGTAGTGAGGTGGGCTGCAGGGTGGCTTCTGTAAGAAGACACCAGAAACTGCCTCCCGTCCCAATCAATGACGTTGGTAGCACCTCCATGAGAACATATTTAAGAAAGGGTAAAAAACCACCGCACAGCACCTGTGAGAGAGGAATGAGAAAATGTGAGAGAAACAACCCTGCAGACACTGAGGTCAGAGAAGAAGGAGGGGGAGGAGGTGCTCCAGGTGCCAGAGAAGAGATTCCCCTGCAGCCCATTGTGAAGACCATGATGATGTAAGTTGTCCCCCTACAGCCCATGGAGGACCACAGTGGAGTAGATATCCACCTGCAGCCCATGGAGGACCTCATGCCAGAGCAGGTGGATGTGCCCTGAAGTAAGCTGCAGCCCACGGAGAGTCCACGCAGAAATAGGTTCCTGGCAGGAGCTGCAGCCCATGGAGAGGAGCCCATGCAGTAGCAGATGTTTTTAGATTTGTTCTTATTTCTCATTATTCTACTCTGGTTTTAATTGGTAATAAATTGAATTAGTTTCCCCAAGTCAAGCCTATTTTGCCCATGACAGTAATCGCTGAGTGATCTCCCTGTCCTTATCTCAACCCATGAGCTTTTTGTCATATTTTCTTCCCTTGTCCTGTTGGGGAGGGGGAGTGAGAGAGCAGCTTGGTGGGCACCTGGTGGCTAGCCAGGGGTCAACCCATCACACCAGTTCAAATGGTCATCTCACAAAACTTGACAACTGCCAGTATTTCCTGGCAATCTGGAGTACAGCTATTCTGCCAATATTCTTTTGGCAAGGAGCTCTTGTGGTTTCCCTCTTCAGATACATTGTTTCTAAAACAACTGAGAGACTAATAGTGTAGGACCAATAGCATACTATCCACGTAAGCACACATATACACAAAGCATACACAGCATGCGTGTATTCTTTTCTGTTTTCAGTGTGATAGTTGTTTCTCTGCCATAGGAACACTAAGCACACAAAGGCAGTACAAAGAAAAGCAGAACGTTTCTCCTTTGCCCTGTGCATTGAATTATTCATTCAGGAGATTTCTGAATTTGTTCCAAATAATTCCTCTGTACTACTGGGCTTTAAAAATATTTCTTGCTAGCTTAATGAAATCAAACAAAACTTTTAACTTAAGAAAGAAATCAGTCTTTAAACATTATTCTTAATTTTAGGACTACTTCTGTTATACACAGCTAAAATCCTCATCCAATGGATACTTATGGAAGGAAAACAGTAGGTTAAAGTCACTTTCTCGTTAAACCCTCTGGGGCTGAAGGAATTTGATTTCAGCCCTAACATGGCCACAGACTGCCAATGGAAAAGTACACACTGCACAACATGGTGCTGCGTAGAGATCTTAAGGCCAGCTCAACATGAGCCTGTTTAAATATAATAGGTCCTTCAGTCCTGCTGCCATCATGTTCCTCCCATAGGTGAACTTGCTGAGAAATGAGCAGGCTGAGAAGCTGTGTACATCACCCAGGCAGAGGCATGTTCTTACACAGCTTCCTATTTCCAGTACTTTTGGAAATTCATTGACATCAGCCTCGGGTATCTGCATCACGCACATTTCCCCCTCCTACTTTGATTATTTTCAGGAGGCGCTGTCCTTTTCCCATGGTGGCACATTGCTTAGGCCAGCAGGTCCCAAACTGTGCTAAAAGGCCCTAGCAGAAAAGTCGTAGTAGTCACCGAAATCTATTTTTCCATCCTGACCACTGTGAAAACATGTCACATTAATCAACTGAAGATCTAACAGAAGAGTCACTTTCTGGTTTTTAGGAAAGCTTTGTTTCAAACTTCAGAAATTCTAAGTATTAAAGAAAACTAAGCAGGATACCTTTATAACAGACATAGGATGACAACTTTCTCAGATTGCATGCAAATTTCATTCATATAAGGTATTTTGATATACTTCATGCATATGGGTGTGTGTATACAGAGGGAAAGAAGGAAAGAGAGAAAGGTATGTCTTGCTAACTACATAGAAGATTGTGCAAAATAGAGGGGAGTTTAAACTCTGCCTCACTCTTGAACTAAGAAGTTGAATTATTGTCTAGAAAATGGGGACTGCTGTTGAACTGACATTATAAAACTGTTGGCATGCTGTTTGACGATCTTGGTTTTGAGACTGTATTGGTAAATGAAGTAAACTTCATGTAGCATATGCCAGCATCATCTGAATTCATTGTTTGCTCCTGTGAACATGCAAGTTTGTATAATTGTACTGGGATGTATTATATTGGTGCAGTTCAAAAGTTGCAAGCATGGGTACAATGGGACATGAGTTTTTCAATCCCCATAACAAACACTTTTGTCACAAAGAGTACAGTAAAGAAAATACAGGAATTAATTGAAGTAAGGCTTAGCACTGCCCCTGTACAAGAAAGAATCTGCAAAATGGACCTGAGAATCACACATTCAGTAGTAACACTGTCATTGGATGTGAACATTAAAATATTTAGCATCAGAACAGTTCCGTTCGGTGGCCACTGTTAAATTCTTGCTTCCTCTATTTCCTCTGGAACTGTCTCTGTTCAGATAGCAGAGACAAATATTTCTCTATTTTGTACATAATATCAATTTCCTGTTCTACTGTTGTTTCCTACTGTCTGATCACCAGGTGCCAGTGTAAAATACAAACCACTGGGTGCGTTTCACGCTTAGCACCTCTGACAGATCCCATTCATTGGATGGATTGGCTACTTCCACCTACATTTTTTCTACCATTTTCTCTACGCGCATAGACAACTACTGACAGTGCCTGAACGGTGAACTCATCTCAGGAAGCCTGAAACCTGCAACCATACAAAACCTGACCTACTATTTAATGCAGGAATCAATCTGTCTCATGTTGACCAGCCTGGGTAGCCATTCATGATCCAGCTTGCAAAGTACCTCTAAGCCTATAACTGTCTYTGCCAAAGGAATTCTGCTGTTTCTGTTCTTGCAGAACAGGCATAGGTAGGGTTTACTCTCTGGACATGAAATCTCTAGAAGGCAAACAGCTATTTTGAAAGTGTGAGAGACAGATATGAGATGGATGCTAGTTTTCTTCATTCCTTTATCGCACCTCCTTTTCCACATACTGTTATTGTCTGGCATTGGGCAAAAGCTGAGAAATGCTTCTTAGCTGAGCCCTTTTCCTGCCCCAGCCACACATGTATCAGCTGAAGACAGTAAAAGCTGACTGCATATTGGGAAATTCTTATGGCATTTATTCAGGTGCTGATAGATTTAGGGGCAGTTCCCATTTCTGATACTCATTAACTGTGACATCTTAGTTATGTCCTTTGCCGTGTAAGGTGTCAGGTCTTTGTTATACACAACTAGTTGCACTGATTTTACTTAAGATTGCTTTAGAAATGATGAGTGACCTTCTATTGTTTGAACACTATTATTTTGGATTAATATTTTTATGACAGTTACTGTAGGATTTTTAACTTTCTCTCCTCACATTCTTTTTATTTATTTCTCTTTGGTTTACAGAATTGGATGAAAGGAGAAAGATGGAGGCTTTTATATATACACACATGTATACACAGATATATATATACATATAAATTCTATTAAATTGCAAAGCCTACTCACTTTCAAAATGCAGAATAAGTTCCTAAAATGAAAGCTCTGTTCCAAAAGCTTGTTTGTTCAGAAAAATACAGAACCCTAAATTCTCAAAACTGTTTTTTCTGTAAAAGTCAGATTTTCTGCTGAAGAAAAAACATTTGAGGAATGTGTCTAGAGAAGTGGTGGGTATGCAAGGATCTAGGAGAGAAGGAATAGAAACAAACTGTGAAAAAGCAGAGCTTCTGTTTAATCCCCCAGTGTCCCTTGCAGAGCTGCATAAACTTGCTTTGTTCTATATGATTAAGAAGAATGCTGCAAGATACAGCTACATATCCCACAATTTTGTTTGGTTGTGTATGCCCATCATTTTGCCAAGGAAGCCAAGCGCAACTTTTTCAGAGGTGGAAACTAGTCACAAAAACCAGTGCTGCACTTTGATTCTTCCTGAGTTTATGCTGATTGAAATTTGATATATAAATGCTACCTGAAAAGGGAGCTTTGTAAGTAAATGGAAAATGAAGCTTATTTAAGGGACGAAGCACGATTATAGTGATTTTGTGGTAAAAAGTAAAATTTGACCCCTACAGCATCATGTTTAGAGTGACTTCTCTGAATTGACTCATCTAAAAAAAAAAAATCTAAGAAACAACTGCTTTATTGTCTAGTGTCCTTTGTGATCCTAAACTTCATTTCCTTTGGTTTTCTTTTACATGTGCCTAAATTTTAAGATTGTTTTTCAATTGTAAATTAAATACACCATGTCAAACAATGTCATGTATTTTGATTTTCTATTTCTGTGACAAGCATTGAATTTCTGCTACCAAACCAAATTATTCATAAAACCTTAGAGAAGAATATTTGTTTTCTTGTTACATTAGAAGCATTGGTTACTCATTATTCTTTAAACAACAGATTTGTTTATGAAGTTCCCACTCCTAGCTCTGTATTCTTCCTCCCCAGTTCTCCAAAACACACCTCAACTGTCTGGGTAGCCATCATCAGAGTCAGGCCTGTGATATGACTATTTCTTTCTCTATTTAAAAAAGATGCTTTCAAACAAAACAGAAAATAAAATAAACTGATGTGCACATCCTGATCCACTAGGTGGGTAGGGAATAGGGACAGGTGTATACCCAGGTCAAATGGACAACAGCAATTTAAAAAGGATGAACTTGCTCCGCCACCTCTTTATAAGTGCTCAAGCCTTGTTCCTCACTTATCCTGTCTGTCCACCCTCTAACGACCACCGGTGGAGGAACTGGGCAATGGGTGTATCTTCTCTCCTGTCCCAGGAAGGCACTGCCACTAGCTGCTGCCCAGGAGCTCCCAGGCCAGAAGGAGATCCAACAGGGAAAACGCCTGGCCTCCACCCTCTTCCCAGATTCCGCTCTTGTCGCTCCCGGCAGGCACAGACCCTGGGGATGACCAGCACTGTGTCACCCCATTGCCCGGCGCACATTGACTGGGGGACACGAGGCCCTTCTCAGCCCTGTGTTGGAGCTGGACTTTCCCAGTGGCATAGGTGACTGGGGAAACAGCCCATTGTGATGTCACAGAGCAATGGGTTGTGATGTCACAGAACAATGGACTGTGGTGTTACTGAGCAATGGATTGTGACCACACGGCCCTTGCTGCTCATCCCCAGGTGCCAGAAGAGAAGAGCCCACGGTGCATAGCTGTAGGGATTTGATCCATTAGAAGAAAGTGGACCAGTTCAGGAAAGATTAAAACCTTGAGCATATTCTGGAAAAAGGTGCTGAAGTGTGTGTGTGAGAGAGAAAAAGAGASAGATCAGGGGTAGGGAAGCTCTCTTCTTCCCATTCAAGAAACGTGAGGCATGCTGCTAGCTGCTAGATTTTTTCCCCAGACTGACTGGAAGCAGAAAGTTGGTAGTCATGTGATTTCTACTGCAAATCTCAAAATTCATCCTGACCCAGAAGATTCCTGCAGCTTGCTGTCACTGGTTAATCCCTTGCTGAACCCAACACACTGGAGAGGGAGTCATTTTCCATGACCAAGGAGCAGCTTCTGCTCTGCATTTGCTCTCCTACCTAGTGGAAGAGCATTGTTAACATTGCTGTGGGCTGCCTGCAATGGCAGATTCTCTGAAAACCCCTCCACTGCCTATGCTCGTAGCAAAGGACTCCATGAAAAGCTCACTCTTCTTGAACTCACTTCAATCCACAGTGAGGTGGATTGAAAACTGGCTGAACGGACAGGCCCAGAGGGTGGTGGCACAGTCTCTAGTTGGAGGCCAGTAACTAGCAGTGTACCCCAGGGGTAAGTACTGGCTCCATTCCTGCTCAACATCTTCATTAATCATCTTGGTGAAGGGACAGAGCGTACCCTCAGTAAGTTTGCAGATGACACAAAATTGGGAGGAATGGCTGATAGGCCAGGGGGCTGTGCTGTCATCCAGAGGGACCTCAACAGGCTGGAGAAATGGGCTCAGAGGAACCTCATCATGTTTCACAAGGGCAAGTGCAAAGTCCTGCACCTGGGAAGGAATAACCACAGGCATCTGCATATGCTGGACATTGTCCAGCTGGAAAGCAGCTTTGCAGAAAAGGACCTGGGGGTCCTGGTAGACACCAAGTTGGACATGAGCAAACCCCTTGTTGACCTGCAGGACATATCTACTCTTCTTCAGGCCCTTCTCCCTTACCAGCAGGACTGAGGAGACATCTCCTGGGCCCCCATACCCTTTGCTCTCATCCCCTGAGGCATGCAGTCACTGCTGGAATGCTCCATGTCTCCTTGGCAGCATCACTGGTGGCCATGAGGGAGAATGCGGACTAGTCCAAGGACTGGACAAGCACCAGCAGTCTCTCCACAATGTCCAAGCCTCTGTCAAGGAGCAGCCCCCCTCCACAGCAGGTCAGGTCATCAGATGGGGCACCCGTCCCTGTGGCAGGAAGTCTCCACCTACAAACACTCACCACTTCCTCCTGGTGCTGCTGCTGGGCTTAGGCTCTGCTGGCATGCTTGCTTCATTGGTCACAGCTTGCTTACCCCTCCTTTAGGACAGCTGAATGGTTCAGCTCTTGTTTGGAGATGACTCAGTTGAGCTTCTTCTCGTTGGATCTGACACTGCGCAGCCTGTTAACCTTCTCCTGCAGTGGCTTTACTTGGCAATAGAGATCTTCCACCAACACACCCCCCCTGTGAACAAGAACACCATCACCCCCACCCTGGCTGCTGCACTGCCTTCAGGCCCACGCCTAGAGACCTGCATCCTCCCTTGGGAGCCCCATCCAGGTTGATGTCTCTGATGTGCTGAGGTAGTTTCTCTAGTGGATGCTGGAGACCATGATTGGTGGTCACCACCATCACTGAGCACACATACACTGCTCTCAGCAGATTTTGTGGATCCTTTTTGTATGAACACAATGCTACATCTGCTGCCTGCTTCTGTTAAAAATCATTATTCTGAGAGTATCCCGTATTTCAACTACATCCTCCCCAACACATTTTTTGTGGATCTTTGCTGAATAGTGTAAGGTGAACCTGTGTCTGCTTCCACCTCTCCTGGTACAACTCAGAGTTCTGCATATGAAATCCATACACAATACTTTATCTCTTCATGTTATAACATTCTTTAAATGTGGCATTAGTTCTGTAAACCACAAAGTTTTTTATTTCCCTTAAGAATTTTCTCTTTGTTTTGAGGAGTAATGTCGGGTATACATAGCTGGTTCTACCAGCTCCATTACAAACCATATAAAAGATGGCTCTTTTTAGATGCAGTGTGAGCCCATCCTAGAAAAATAATTTTCAGGACATAGGTTGCAGACAGTTTTCTGAGGCTGTTCATTACTTGCAGTTTTATGCTTTGTCACTGCAGTCACCTGGCAGTGTTCTGTCCGTCTTACTCCACCACAAATCTGATAAAAATCTTTTTCTTGAATAAGAAACTAAGAAGAAAGGAAAATATTCTACATCTGGTTTTTTGCACAATAGCAAGTGATCATTCTCTTTTCAGTCATTTCTATGAATGAGGAAAAAAATTGTGCAAAGACATCACTGTTCACAGAGCACTTGGGGCTAACAATATTTATTAGCATGACTCAGCTCTACAGTTATCTGGAGTTGAAATTCTTTCTAATAAATATTACATTTGTTGCTGTCAGAGTTTTTTAGCTTTCTTACGCCCTTCTAGCTCTTGTCTAAAACTGATGACATTTAAATCACAGTCCCTGGAAACAACCTAAAATGTTTGAAGGTACATGTGGTAACATACCATTTTTTCCACTTTTTTTTTTCTTTCTCTGTGCTTTGATAAGGAAAAAACATTGATGTTTTTCCCTTATATTTAATGTCTCTGCCTTTGTGTATTCTCCTGATACTCTTAGAAATTCTGCTGTCAGAGAGACATGTAAATGGATTAACACTTAAAGCATTATGGGATTCTGCTGCACTGAAGCATCAGTGGGAAACTGTAAGTCAACAATGAAAAATCCCAGCCTAAAACATCAAGGRCTCAATCAGTCAGTCAGCTAGCCAATTCAGTTAACTATCTCCAAACTAATCTCAGTCTAGCTGAGTGCTGAGTGACTGTAAGCAGAAGATAGGTCTAACTACAGTAGGTATCAGCTTTCCAATTCTTTCCATATATATAGTGGTTTTAATATTAATTTTAATATTCCTCAGTTTAAGGACTGAGACAAAAAATCAGTCTTTTCCAACAGTATTCCTACACAGCATTATTTGCACCAGAATTTAAAATGTTTTAAATGGACTTTAAAAATAACAGATTTCAGGGATGGTCCTTCACATCACACTGTCTTTTAAAACACACAATGGTAATTATTCTAGCATTTCATTAATATATTTCTTTAAAGAAACAGTACTTTTTATTTGCATGATTCAGAAAAGTCCATGGTTTAGGGGAAAAAACCCAACACATCAAATAACTTGACACGTGATAAAAAACAGAGAGCTATTAACAATTAATTTCAGGGTCTACGTGAACATTTGTGTATATAACTCCTGTAATTTCTAATATCAGTTATGCCCACCTATATATATGCATTATTAGGAACCATAGGTGAGTCTGTTTTTAAATGCTACTGTGGCCAGATTTGTTCTCAACATACAAACTGTCCTGAATCCAGAGACAGCGGCTAAATCACAGCATCTACTGGATGAGCACTCCTAACACTGGAATTTATAGTGTATTTATAGTGCTTTCTGGTTAACAGAGGGTGGACAGAAGCCATCTCATCCTTATGAAACAAACCCATTTTCAACACAAGTATAGTAGAGGAACAGAGCTGCCCATTGCTAAAGAATTGTAGGTACTGAGCAATTTCCCTTGTGTAGTGAGGATCCAGAAAGGGGCTCAAATATGTTAGTACTGCCAGTGCTTCATTACTCTGCTTGGACCTTTTCCAGAAGCAGTTTCCCCTTTGGTAAAATGGTTATTCTGAGTCATAGCAGATGCAGTGGGTTCATGGAGCATTCAGAGATCACTCTATCAGCTTTGGTAAGCATTAGTGTTATAGCACTTCTAAGGTGCTAAATGAACGTCTGTAGGGTGGCAGAAATATTACAGGAGGTTTCAGCTGAAGCTGGAAATCAGCCTAATGCAAATGCCTAAAGAGGTCAAATATAAAAAATTGTCGTGCTTTGAGAAGAAGCTGTATATCTGGGTTTGCAAGCTGCCCAGCAGAAGACTGGGAAGTGTGTAGTGTGCCCAGCCTCCCAATCTCAGAGATGGAAGGGATGGCTAACGCCCTGGCAGCTGTCTCATTTTGTTTAAAAAGAAGGAAAGGTGAAGGTGGGCACTCCAGCATGGGAGGAGAGGGAGGGTCTGGGAGAGAGGGCTGTGACTTGCACAACCCCCAAGCACAACCACCAGCTCCCATGCAGGTTTTCACTGTGATCCAAAGAAAGTGAGCTGACTCAGGAACCTCTCCTCCCGATAGATGTAAGACACATCTCATTAGTGGAAGATGATCCCTTTATAGTCTAGCCAAAGCTTTTGACTGGGACCACTGAGCCTTCAGAGACCCAACTCCCTCTGAGCTAGCTTTCCTGCTGAATCTCAGAGGAAGATACCAGTTTTATACCGCACAGCACGCTACAGGAATACATTTATACCACTGTGCATGGAGATTTACAGTAAAAACTGCTGCCGTGATGAATGACAGTCGTGACCTCTCCCTCATCACATGTTATCCTGGAAATTTCATTACAACAATTTAACCCTCAGGAACAACATTTACATGCCTCTTCCTATACAGTAATGGCATTCCTTTTCATTAGCGCCTGCAAATGATCTTTTGCTGAGGGCTGTCAACAGCAGTAACATTAGATTGGTGATACACTGCTGATGTTTTTTTTATCTGCTAGCAGAGATAATGTTTTAAGTGAGATTAGAATAATTTTGGAAAAAATCTTGAATCCTTTTGCTCCTCTATAGCAACAGACCCTCAGCTGGTAGAAATGACCATAGGTCTATTTAAACACTGTGTTGTATTCAGATGAGCTGCAACAATTTAAACCAGCTGGGGATCTGGTTCATAACTTAAGAAATGACTGTCTTAAGAAAAGAGTTAATCATTAAACAGAGAGTCAGAAAAATTAAGATTCACTTCTTTTATTTGTTGGTATATCATTTTTATAGCAAGAGCAAGAAAATAGTTCACCACAGCACTAATATGTCAAACTGCAGTTCTCCTCTATGTAATTCCCCTAATGTTCACTAACTTCTCAACAACGTGGATGGAGACCTAAAGTCTCTTTCCCTTGATGTTGTAGCTTTACATCCACAAATGCTAGCAGCTACAAATCCAATCAATACCTTAAAGTTAAACAAACTCACTCTGGTGAAATTCTGAGTTTTGTTGCTTGATAAACTCTTTAACCCCTTCCAGCACCAAGAAAGAACATAAAAAGTGGTGCTGCGTGGACTTTTTTAGCAAATTTATTTCACTAGATTTAATTTTGTTAGGACTCAAAAATCAGTATTTGCTCAAGTAATTTTTCAGTTCACAGACAACAAAATGCCCAGTTAATCTCTCCTTCCCTGTCGCCCATCTGTGTCATGATAATTTTTTTAGTGATGTTTCATTGGCTTCTGAGTGTTCCTTGAAACACTTTAAAATAAAAGTAGATTTTTTTTTTAATTTATTTCTGCTTTGAATATAATGCAGGTTTCATGGGAGTACATAGGTTGAGAAATGTGTGAGCCAGATTCAAAAGTATAATGAGAAGTATCCCAGCAATAATCAATCCAAAACCAAAGGGGGCATTTAATTGCAAACATTGTGGTTTACAAGGGAATTAATTGGTTATGTCAATTGTGCCTAGGTGGCCAAGTCATCATTAATTTAGCTTACTCTACTATGAATTTGTGCTCTTATTAGCTTTTCTTATTGCTCCCTACACACTTTCAAAAGAAATTTCACTCTCTACAAAGGAAAGAGAAGTAAAGAAATTTGGTACAGATCATAGACATCTCTCTTGCAGATTCCCAGAAATTCCTTAATAGGAGAAGGGTGCTAAGTGAGGCAGGTATCCCACCTTCGTGGCTCATGGCCTAGACAGGTGTACTCTGCACTGGGTAAAAAACTGGTTGGACGGCCGGGCCCAGAGAGTTGTGGTGAATGGAGTGAAATCCAGTTGGTGGCCGGTCACGAGCGGTGTTCCCCAGGGCTCAGTTTTGGGGCTGGTCTTGTTCAATATCTTTATCAACAATCTGGATGAGGGGATTGAGTGCTCCCTCAGTAAGTTTGCAGATGACACCAACTTGGGCGGGAGTGTCGATCTGCTCGAGGGTAGGAAGGCTCTGCAGAGGGACCTGGACAGGCTGGATCGATGGGCCAAGGCCAATTGTATGAGATTGAACAAGGCCAAGTGCCGGGTCCTGCACTTTGGCCACAACAACCCCATGCAACGCTACAGGCTTGGGGAAGAGTGGCTGGAAAGCTGCCTGTCAGAAAAGGACCTGGGGGTGCTGGTTGACAGCCAGCTGAATATGAGCCGGCGGTGTGCCCAGGTGGCCAAGAAGGCCAATAGCATCCTGGCCTGTATCAGAAATAGTGTGGCCAGCAGGAGTAGGGAAGTGATCGTGCCCCTGTACTCGGCACTGGTGAGGCCCCACCTTGAATACTGTGTTCAGTTTTGGGCCCCTCACTACAAGAAGGACATTGAGGTGCTGGAGCGTGTCCAGAGGAGGGCAATGAAGCTGGTGAAGGGTCTGGAGAACAAGTCTTCTGAGGAGCAGCTGAACTTGGACTGTTTAGCCTGGAGAAGAGGAGGCTGAGGGGAGACCTTATCGCCCTCTACAACTACCTGAAAGGAGGTTGCAGCGAGGTGGGTGTTGGTCTCTTCTGCCAAGCAACTAGCGATAGGACGAGAGGAAATGGCCTCAAGTTGCGCCAGGGGAGGTTTAGATTGGACSTTAGGAAAAATCTCTTTACTGAAAGAGTGGTTAAACATTGGACCAGGCTGCCCAGGGAAGTGGTTGTGTCACCATCCCTGGAAGTATTTAAAAGATGTGTAGATGAGGCGCTTAGGGCCATGGTTTAGTGGGCATGGTGGTGGTGGGTTGACGGTTGGATTCGATGATCTTAGAGGTCTTTTCCAACTTCAATGATTCTATGATTCTATTCTATGATTCTTTACCTTAAGAGGTCACAAAGGGCTGACAACGTAGAAAAGCTTTCCATAAGGAAAATGATAGCCATCACCTTCCTGCAAGAGCCTGGATTGACTTTCAGGTAATATCAACACACAAAAAAAATTAGAAATGTAATAATAAAAAAAGTTAGGCTTTCTTGATGTTTCTCGGGAGGAATGGCCAGGAACAAAGGGACCCAAAGGCATCTAATTGTTTTTAATATCTGGTCCATACACTCACAGGCATACAAACCTTTAATCTGTCATCTGGACTATCAGATATATTTGGTATAGATTCTCACAGAATTTGAAATGCTTTACTGTATTTAATATTTGGTTCATAGGCTTTCTCCCTGCCCTGCCCCAAGTAGATTGTTGTAGGTACTTTGAATGACATTAAACATTTCTTTTCTAAGCTCTAACATTTTCTGTTTGAAACAACTAGCAATTTTCTTCAGTCTTCTTAATGCAATGTTCCACAGATGTAACTGTAATTGTGCTATTTGATATGCAGTTTTAAAATGTTAAGCAGGATTTGCAGATTTTGCCCTAATGCAGGCTGTGTCCCTGTATTTGAAATCAATAATTAATTGTCACTTACTACAAAATACTTTGTCCACCACTGAATGTATCACAGGTTGTTCAGGGTTCACAGCTAACCATGAGTAAAGAACACCATGGTATAGACAACATCAATCCTCCCAGCCTTACTCGTACTAGACAGCACCATCCAAGTGCCAGCAGAAAGAGCCTAGCATCAATTGAAGAATGGCTTGCCATGTAAGGTGCAGATGGGCTTATTTTACGCATATCTGTGCTACTTGGGACCCTCTCCAGCACAGTTGCACAACAGATTTGTGATCTATATCCATGTACCTGCACCAAAATGGCGCCGAGGGAGAGATGCACAGTCTCTGTGAAACCATGGTGGGGAAGTTAGAGCTAATGGCTTTTTGGTTCTGTTTCCAGATCCATTGTTAATTCATTCTCTTACAAGCTTCTTTTTTGCAACTGTGAAATGAGTATCAGTGACAGCAACCACCAGGACATTCACTGAGTATACGGATATAATCATTCCCATTTTAAACTAGGAGAACTAGGCAGCATAGGTTTTGAGTTGGCTAAGTGTCTGGCAGACATCTGGGAAGGTGGTATTTGGGAATCAGACTGCATCTCATGAGTTAATTCTGATAATCCACTGGAGTGGGCTTGAAAATGAGCTCCATGTTTGCTCACTTCGGGTCAAGAAAAATTACAATATCACACATTGTACCCATTTAACTAAATCTGTTAAATTAAACAGGAGCAAGGTACACTTGAACTCAAATAATAATGTGCATATACAGAACTGATCCAGATGTAGACTGACCTTTATGATCTCTGCAGCAAAAGGATTCATGACTTCTATTACTGTCCATTACACTTTTTTACCCATAAAACTTCTTTACTATCCTCACCTCCTAGCTTGTCTCATTCTTCGGTGTCAGAACTTCAGTAACACTTCTGCCCCATTTCATGCCAGTCTTGGTTACTTAGGGATTAGAGCTGCTGCAGTGGTTGGAAGGAAAACATGCAAATTGGGTTGAGGGAAGGTGTTTAGTGTAAGGGTAAGGTAGGCTGGATCTTATCACGTTGTTTCATGGAAATAGCTGTGGGCAGCAGCTGCCTAGCTTGCCTGGAATTAGAGTGCAAAATCCTAATCTGACTGACTTTCCCATGAGCAGAAAGCAGAAGGAAAACACTACAGCAAAGTTGGATGAAGTTTTCATTTTTTTACATCAACATAAAATGCATTTTCATATGACTCTCTGATTGAATTTTTCTGACAGCTTGAAAAAGGTGAAGTGTCAAATGAATACACGTGGCATCTTTTTTTGTTTTAAAAAATTTTACTTTTATGGAAAGAAGTTTCTAAAATGCTTCCATTTTACTTTTTTTTCTAGTCTAAGCCACATTTTTAGAGAAAAAAATACTCTAAAACTTTTTTTTTAATGTGTCTAGGACTGTAGAAGGAGTTATTTAATAATGCCCAGGAACAATGAAAACTGAAAAAAAAAAAAAAATTAATGCTAAGGCAGGTGAAATCAATACATGTGCAAAGTCTGTTGTATCCTTAATCTTCATAGATCTTTTTCTTTCTAACTCATATCCCAACAACCCAACAATATTTACACATATAGTCATCTTCCCATAATTTAAGTCATAAGCAACTACTGAGTCATTGTTAGAAACTCCTCCTCAAGACTCTAATACACATGAAAGTATGTGCATGTGAGCTGGTTGCTGGTGAGCCATAAGGGTATTTTGAAAGGGCTTGTGCTCCCTACATAACTGTGGACAGACATTTAGACCACTTCACGAGTTTCTCCTGTTTATTTTTGTTTGTGCTCTTTCGAATTTCTGGTAATCTCTTCACATTTTTGGCTGTGGACAGCTGAAAATCCAGGTATTTAAAGATGCCTCACTTGTCTTTCAGCAATATAGTTTTCCCTATATGGCAAATGTTCTCTAATCAGCACGTCAGTTTACTATAAAAAGGGAATGGATGTAATCTCTGTCACAAAAACTGAAGGATGTTTTCTTGACTAATCATATATGGTACCTCAGCTGAGAAAATGCTTGCTAGTAGACTATAGAATCTTAAAAAAGATAAGGTAGAAGATTTTCCAGTCATGCCTTACTTATTTTCAATACACAGTACAACAAGAATAAGTACCAGCAAGAGAGCAGCACTGCATACCTTTCCTGAYAAATGGAACATGAGAAGTTAGTGTCAGTCACAGAACATGAGGGTAAAATCTCTCACCGATCCTCCAACCAGCCCCTGCGCTTACCATGAGACTGGATTGATAGTAAGGGGAAATGAAGGAGAGACGACTTGGCAACACACACAGTTTTTGTTAACTCTGCAAGAAAGAAAAAAACAGCCAATTTGCAGTAAACACACCAACACATGTTGTTCCATGGGAAAGCTGTCATCTTTCTAAAGAAATTAGCTGCTTTATATTCTGCATGTTTTAAATTACAGTCAGACTACGCTGTCTCTTTCCATTGAGTCTGGTAGCAAAAATTTACCACTTTGAAATGACCTAAGTCTTGTAGCTGTTTCAGAGAGACTTCTGCAACTAATGCACTTTCTCTGGGTAAAAAAAGGAGGGGAAAACAAGGAAAAAAATATTTTGGAAACACCGCTTTCAAAATTAGAATATAGACATTAATTATTTTGAAATGCATCACAGGAGACTTGAAGGAGTGAAATGTGCACCTTTATGTAGCTTAAAGGCAAAGATAACATTTGCAGTCTTCAGGTATAACTTGCCTTCTTCAAGAAAAACATATTTAACAAAGAAAACTATTTGCCATTGTTACACCTGTCACCTTTCATCTGCAATGAATCCGATTTCAGGACCCATAAACTTCATTTTAAATGTATACCAGAATAAGGGACAAATACCAGCTGTTTATTCAAGACCTGGAATTAATTACTCCAGCAAATATCAGCATTTTCAAAACAAGGGATTCATAAGAGTATTATGGAGATAGAGACCCCTGGGCAATACAGATACATTATCAAACTATTACAGTGTCCTTCATTAATAAAGAGTTCGGTCGGGGTTTTTTCCTCTCGCAGCCAGGTTAAGGCAAAACTCAGTCTTTATTTAAATCCAGAGCCTTTTCATCTCATAATTAGCACCACAGTTCACAGAGTCTGTAGTTATGTGCTTGGTTTTACAAATCTACATTTAACTAATGAGCTTTGCAGTGCCAAAATCATTAATGAAGCCTTGCGTTCTGAGTTCTTCTTTAATAGCAGTAGACTAAAACAGAAAGGTAAGGTCACTATTTTTTACTTTTGGTTAGCCTGTTCAGGCATGCGCCATCAGTCTTTTGAGCAGGGGAGCTACTGAAGCAAAAAGGTGAGATAACAGAAGGGCCCATTAGACTGTAGATCACTGGAACTTCCCTTCTAAGGTCAGGACATAGTTACCTGATAAACAACATGTGAAGTTTATTTGACATTTCAACTTAACTAAGGGCCAGCTGTAGTCACAGAAATCCTGAGAAACAGGAGTCAAATACTGAACGTAAAGTTTTGGCTTTTTCTTGCAGAGGGAGTCACAGGCCCATACCACAGCTGTTGGAGTTTAAGCATTTCCATACTTACGCAAGCCTTCCACTGTGGCACAGCTCTCAGCATCTCACAGAGAGATTTTATTCCTGATAATAATATCACAATAAGATGAACACTAACTTGTCCTCCAGAAATGATTCAAAAATGAGCAGCACTGTTATATTTGGTTGCTTACATAGAGACAAGGGGAAGTATTTCAGCTTCTACATACATGTATATATGAATATAGGGAAAAATAATTTATAATGTAGCTAAAATACTTCAAACACTGTTACTGTGAGTGCATTATAACTCCACTCTACCCACTGGAAAAAAAAGCCACTTGCTCTCCAGCTACCAATGGCATTAAAAAAAAACCAAACCCCCAAACTTCAACATCACTCTAAATAGTCCTTCCACAGCTGCATTTTGAAAAAGAAAGGTTAAAAGCAAACAGTGGGGCTAAGGATTTAGTTTCCTAAATGTTTCTTTTAATGCCTCACTTCCCTCAGAAGTGCACAGTGACAGGAAGAGAGGCAACACTGTATACAGAAGTCTTCAGGAAAGTAAAGTACTGGAGGTATTTTAGACCTAAAATAAATTAGTAATTGTCCAATTTCAATTCTCATAGTTAAAGTTTATTAATAAAGATTTTTTTCCTTCTTTTCCATAATTCAGAGACTTGCAGTTATATAAATAATCCTCTGCAGTGTATTAGTAACAATATGTACTTGTTGGTCGCTGATTTTTTTTCTAAATAATGCTCTTGCTGTAGGATCTAATTAAATCTTTTGGGCATAACATTATGAGATTTAGGATTATACAAACTGAAGCATGTCTTACATCTATGATTATGCTTTTCTGTTTATTTTATTCTTTGAAAAATTACATTAAATGGAAGCTTAAACAAATTGTTTAAAATGTGAGTAGCACTATTGATTTCAGCAGGATTACTCAAGTGCTTCAGACTAAGCATGTCACTGGGTGTTTTCTGAAAACAAAGCACAAGTTGCAGGTGGTTATTCTATTAAAGCAACAATCTTCATACTCTCACTCACTCAGATAGGTTCAAATGTCTTCAGGTACATCTACCCTGGAAGAAGTTATGCTTGTCTAAAGTTGCATTTTGTTAAGATGTACCTTCTCTTTTGGTTACAGCTGTGCTAGTTTAAAGACATTATTGCTGGTAACTGTGGAGCAAACCACCTGAGAGCTCCCTGCTTCTGCCACTTGGATGAGCTTTCCCTGGTCTTTTAAATTCAGAGTGATCTAACTCACCTGGGTCAGACTGAAAAACTGAGCACAGCAAAACAAAAACTTTGCCTACATGTGTTGATGGGTAGAAATGAGTGACTGCTCACACCAACAAAGGGGTTGGCACTTCTCAAAAAAGGAGAATTCCAGTAAAGGCTCCCGGGGGGGGGGCAACCAAGGGAAGGAGATCAGAAACAAGCCCTGGAGAGCAACTTCTATGGTAGGCACAGCCACAGCCCTACAGAGGATGTATATCATCATACTCTGATCTAATTCAGAGCTATAGCCTCTGTGAACTAAACACCAGCGTACATGGTTATTGTGTCGCAAGTTCCAGCTGTCCACAATGCCTTCCTCCAAGCTGGGGTGGGTTAATTGGCTTTGCACTGACTTAATGGCTAAGCATCAGCAGACAGACAGGTTGTGCTAGTAGGGGTCAGCCTGATCTGTGGCATCAAATGACGGGAACAGGCAGAGAGAATCCCCCTGTTATTGTCAAGGTGAGTTTTTGCCTGCCATGGACAAGCAGACTGCTCTCACTAATTATTTGAATCTCCAAAGCGTCAGGTCATACATTAGTAATGCAAACACTTCCACACCAGCAATAAGGACAGCAAAAAGCATGTTTTGCAGTAAACAGTGGAGTTAAACACAGGCTTGAAAGCAAACATAAGCTAGCTTTTAGCAGCCAAAGTCTTGCCCACTGGATAGCTTTTTATATCTATGAAAAATTTATGTGAAACTGTCTTTCCAATTTGGGAATACTTTGTGCTCATTTACACAAATGTCAATGACTGCACAATATTTAAGGCAGTATAAAAATGTGCTCAGAGTATTTCATATTTCTATGAGGACAGCTGGGGGGATGTCTGATCATTTCAAAGTTTTTGGTAAAGGAAACACCACAAATATAAAGGAATTTGGCCCCCAAAATAGCACAGCTTACAATGTTCCCAGGTAACATCAGGGAAATGAGAAAAGGCTGTGCCCATGACTTTGACATAGACGAACACTTTTTGTTAATTAGGTAATAAAACAATGTAGACCTAGATTACATAATCGGTTGGGTTGAAACATTTTTAAATTGGGATGAGAATAGGGTGATACTTGTAAAGTTGAGTAGCTTACCCACTGAGAATTTTAAGAGTGTGCGTGTTGGATAATTGGAGCCTTAATGGTATTGCTAATATGGAATTGATGTAAATGAACTGTCATTCAAACAGTGGTGTTAGTATCGAGTGCACTGGGGGATACTTAGCCAAATGCACACTACCAGTTAGGGTATTTTGGCACTTTTTCTAAGGTATTACCTTAGACATCTGGCAGTAATTTTGTTCTGCTAGACCAAACAAGACTGAACGTCTGAAAAGGAGACAGTACCACTAGCAAGGATTTGTTTTGAATGTTGTTTCTTGTATTTGAGTAAATACAAATGGTAAGGTTGCCTTTAGACAGGCCAAGGATAGTTCTTGCAGCAGTAATAAAGTGCTACTAAGCCTAAGCTACTCTTAAAATCAAATTCCCTGGTATCCAAATATTAGATATGCTTCCTGGCTTTTAACAAAGCTCATTACAAAGCTTCAAAATTTTGGCATTCCACCTGAAGTCCAAATGAAATTCCCTTGGGGAAAAAAAAAAAAAAAGTAATAAAATGTCATTTCCAAAAGAGCGTTCATTTCAAAATTAATAGCTCACCGTTCCAGGCTAATTATTTTGGCATATTCATTGAACAACCATTGGCCAATCATTCATGCTTCTGCACCTAATATAAAAAATGGTAAACTAATTTTGAAAAAGAAAGCACATGCCTCTTGGCACTCGGCTTAGAAAGCACATGGTACTCAGCTTAATACTTCTTTTAAGAGGCACAAATCATAAAAGAAATTAAATAACCATCCTTTCACTTCCCCTTGTCATTCCAAATATGTGTCAAACTAGATATCTAGGAAGTGGTCCAATCTGCTCAAAAGCAAAGTACATGGATTGGCCTTGCTACTTATTTCTGAATACATACAACTTAATTTGATGTACAGTAACTTACAGTGCAATATTCTATTGCCAAAACAGCATGAAAGAACCTGAAAGTGAAACACAATATTTTGAGGGATGTTTTTCTCTCTCTTTCTAGTTCTGAACCTGAAATTTTCATGTGTGGTAATTCAGGAGACTAGAAAAAATTGCATTTAAAAAAAAAAAAATTACTACGTTAACAGGGTTAGTTTGTGAAGATTTTTTTTTTCATTTTTTTCTCCCCAAAATTAATTTGTAAGACAAACACAAGACTGTCAAGAGTGAGATGCATGCAGTGTAAAAGAAAAATCTTGAAGAACATTTTTCTTTTTAGATTGACTCTGCCATATTCTTTAAATATTATATTTTAGTTTCTATATTTTTCTTGGATTTCTTGCAGAGAAAAGAAATAATAATGCAATTATTGCTCTGAKAGGGTTAATAAATGTTCTTATGTTACTATTATTTTTTTCTGAACAAAGTTCAGGTTGATTTCCATGTGAAAAAGAAGTTGCAAAGTGAATATAAGAATATAGGATGAATTGCAAATGAAAGATTATGACTTGAAATGAATCATTCTTAACCCAATTTTTTTAATTAATTTAAGACCACAAACACAAGTGTTAGAAATTAATCACTCTATAGCAAATCAGATACACCAATATCTGTTTTTAAAAAGGGGAAATTTAGCATTAATAGCTTAATTCAGAGAAACATTAAAGAGCATCCACAACTCTAAATAACAACAGCTAACCTGTTGAGATGGAAAGACACATTTAAAGTGCTATAATAAAACAGGAACATTTTGACCACACAGAGTACGCTCATGAAAGCAACCATTTCTAAAATGTCAGATCTGGTCCAGAACCAAGAGTTAACACCTCCATTTAATCTCTGATCCAGTAAGGTAATTAAACCAGTACTTAAAATCAAGGTAAAGTTTAAGTACATTGCTGACCTGTGGCTGTCAAGAAGAGACAAGCGTATAAAAATTAAAGTTTAGTAAAGTATTTTAGCATCAATATAGTGATATTGCAATCTCCACTACCAAAATCTAAAAGGTCAAATCAAACAGGTATATCATGTGTTTGCTGTACGGTTCAAGTTATTCAAATGGACAGTTGGTCTTACGAACTTCTAATGTCCATCTCATTCGCCTGTCATTATTCATCTGTCAAGGAAGCTGAAAGGTTGAATAGAACTGTTGAAAATAAGTAAATAAAKAATGACTTTAACTTAACTGAGAATAGCAAACCTACCTATTTTCACTCACTAAATTCTGACAACTTCCTTAAGATTCTAGAGCTGAATTATGATCAATCCAATATGTTTTAGGATACACATTAAAAAAAAAAAAAAAAAAGAAAAGTAAGTACCATGAAAATGAAGCTCAAAGAACAGGTAATAAAAACAGTTTTATTTGTTAATTATTCTTAATTGAAGACTACAGTCCTTTSTTTCTTATTTGTTGTATTACATACTGTTGTCACTACTGATGAGTAAATTTGCATATTTACTGTTCTACTGAGTTCTGTGCTCAAAATTGTGATTTCATATTGAAATTTGAACAAGTGTGAATTTATACAATTGTAGGCACTGTTAGACTGTTGGCCGCTTTTATAGTGTGGCTAAAGTGTAGCAAATATTAGGCAAAACCTTAACTGTGCATTTGAATCTAGGCATTTTCTATATTTCTTCTATGCGTCTCAAAGTGCCGTATCTGGGGGGAACAAAGCACTTTGTGTAATGTCACATACAATACAGCTGACTGGGAGACGCTCAAGAAAGGGCTTTAGGTAAAATGAAATGTAGGCTACAAGACACAGGTCTAAAGCATTGCACTGGTGTAGTTTTTGTGCATAGAGATGGTCTAGATTYCTGCCATGGAAATGGCACAGAAATAATACCCTACCAGGGCCATTATCCTTATCACTGACTGGAAGGAACACAGGATCCTTTCAGTGAAAGCCACTATACAGCCCATGGAGAACTGGGTGAGTGAGAGGGACAGTAAAAGAGACAGCATGTGAGTTATCAAAATTTTTAAAAAAAAGCATTCATTGATTTTTTTTTTTCCCAAATATATTAAAAATTATATTGTATTAAGTTTGGGACATACATCTTAAACACAGTTCTTTGGATCTTAGTGCAAAAGTGTTAGCAAATACCTGTCTTCAAGCACTGCAATAACTTTTCTGAAGTCAGTAAAAACGTGCCTGCTCAGGAGCTGGAAGAGAATAGCAACAAAGCCCTACAAGGAGCAAAAACAGGGGGCTTCAAGGTAAAGTCTCAAGACTGAGGTTCAAATTAGATTCTGGACTTGAAACATCATGCTTGGGAACATCTTCTCTATCATGCTGAACCACTCTCTGTTGCATGTCTAGATAAATCAACAATGTTACAAAAAATTGAAGGCCAAGTTGTAAGGGTGTTGAATGTCCATGAAGATGATGCAGATAGAAAAGGAATTCCATTACCACCTATTCAGTCCATCTGGTGGAATGAAAAGAAAAGAAGAAAAAAAAAAAGAAGTGCACAATGTATTTTGGTAGTCATTATTTCACTAATCCTACACACAGGTGGAGCTTTGTTTCAAGTAAGCTAATAAACGCAGATGGAGGACTTTTAGATTATAAAGCTATTCCAAAAGAAATCCTCATATGCTTTCCAGGGGTAGACATTGGTTCCCAGTCTGTTTCAAGTAGGAAAATTCTGTTTCAAACTCCTTTGCTAAGAGGCTTCTACTAAAAACCACCACCAGGCTCTGAGAAAAGCAGTGGAAATGTTTCCACATGAATAATGGCCAGGAAAGTCATTTTAAAAATGCCCTTTGTAAAAACAAGGGCTAGAGATGGAACAGGACATAGCTAATCTGCTAAATCAGAGTTGGCCTACTAATGGATATTTTTCAGTACCTACTGTTGCTCCATCTGCAAAAAAAATAAAAAAAAAACCCCTCACATACCAGTTAATCCATTTTAGACAGATGAGAAGGACCATTAACAAGGAACAGAAGAACGAAGAAGTTTGTTTATCTTGCTTAMCTCTCTTAAAGATTAAATTCTTACACAATTCTAATTCAGCTTGTTTCTAGATTCAGGAGCACAAAAAAAATTCCCCACCCCTGCCCCCACTCCTTATCTGTAATTATAAAACCACATGCTCTCTATTCATAGGTCTTTAGGGAGCGAGCAGACAGTTCAAACATATGTTGACTAAAAGCCAGTGACTTAATTAATTAAACTTATGCTACATAAACAATATATTTAAATTAAGCCAACAAGATGATAATGTCCTTATGCATATAATAATTCCTTTGGCTTCATGAAGGCTCAAGACACACTATTATGGGCTCAAAGCCACCTTAAAGGATTGTTTTTTTCAGGAGCTTCTTGGAGTATGGGAGCCCTTTTATAGAACAGAATAACTACAGGTGGGTTAATAACATCTTTCCACTAATCCTCAGTGAAGTTTACATGGAGTGAAGATTTAGACCATATGTGCATGTTTTTTCCATTACTCCTGCTGGTACGGATTTTCAGAACCATTTGCAATCACAAAATAAACAACTCCAATTTTCTTTCTATACCTTTTTCTTAGCTGCTCCTCCTTAGTCTAAGAGCTTCTTGTGCACAAAAAAAGGATAGTTATTTGAGTCCACATTTTGAGAATTTTTTCTCAGAAAAATATTTCCAAGCTACCAAAAGATGTAATTAAAAACATATTTTATTTCTAAAAGGACTCAGGGATTTTACTCTAGCTACTATACCAGTAGCAGTGGTGTTAAAAAAAACTGCACACAAACAATCACAGTTTGAATTATAGATACAGTGAAACACATTTGAAAGGATTTCATGTTGTATATTAGAAAACAGCCTGAAGAAATTCAGATCATAACACTTCCTGTAATTTCTTTTTCCAGACTATTCAGATTTTTGCCTGCAGACCAAAAGGAAGAAAGAATAATTACAGTGAATTGAGCAGAAAAAACAAAGGCCAAAATCCTCACTTGTCCATATCAACTGCCATTTAGAAGTGGTTAAAATGTACAGAACAGTTTTTAAAGTATACTTTCCAATAATAGTAAAAAAACCCTCTAAACTATTGAAAGATCTCTATACGATTCTATATAAGAAAGTGCCATTTTAATGTATGAAACATTAACTGGAAATCAGTTTATGCACTGTATAAGTTTTAGCTAGGAGGATTACACAACTATTTGTTTTCAATCAAGTTCAGTAAATGACAAAACTTTTTCCATGGCAGAACAATCTAGCAAAGGCTATGTGAATCTGGAATTTAATTTGTTTAACACAAGAGCCAGTCAGTATTTGATTGATTCAAGATGTGGAAAGGTAGTAGAGCTCAAAAAACTGTACATGAAGTTCTTGATTAAACAAGACAGGAATCACAGGGTTGATTAATACGGAGTCATACCACCAAGACCAGTTCCAACCCATCAGCACTGTGATACTCAGGGAAAGGACATAAATTTCTATACTCCAGACATTGAAGTTTTTGATCTCAGCACCACTGAGAAGGAATTCARTTTTCTTGTTGCTGTTATATTCCACACTCTGAAGTATACTTCCACAGGAAGAAAATGGAGGTGTGTACCTCTTAGAGTACAGAGAATTTCCTCGTCTATAACAATCTGGTACTAACAACATTTCCATAATGGGATATGTTCCCCACAAAGGGGAACTAGCACCCACCTGCTAGTTCCTTTTTGTTACAACACTGCACGTAAATGTCACAATAAAATATTCTCACCTCTCAATTCCTCATGGATTTTAGGATTATTATAGAATCTACTTTCTTCTCAGGGATCATTCTTCCCCCTGTAAAATTATAGGATTTAAGAATCTGGACAGAAAAATGTCAGAGGAAATTCATGCAAAGTTCTTCTCAATGTTATCTTTTAGGAGACTGATATTTGCCATATATCCCYGCATGACTCTGCAGAAAGACGCAAGGAAATCCTTGCCAAATCTAGCTGAGTTCTCCAGGACACCTCAAATGCTGTCTGATACAAAAGTGTTCACACAAATGCTTTATCATGGTAGCACCTGCACAGTCTCATCTTAGGGAAAGGCTCAGAGGTGACAAGGATTACCAGCCAGGCAGAGCACCAGAGAACTGTTCAGGCCAGCACAGCATGATCATCAACACCACAAGTAGAACATCCATCGGTAGGTCTTTGAGGGTCAGAATTCACATTCTTGTAGCATGGAGTAAGAGCATTTTCAAAACTAGTTGAATTAATTATAAATAACATTCAGTAGTACAGAAATATAGAATCATAGAATCAGAGAATGGTTTGGGTTGGAAGGGACCTTAAAGATCATATTGTTCCAACCCCCCTGCCATGCGCAGGCATACCTTTCACTAGGTCAGGTCGCTCAAAGCCTCATCCCACCTGTTTTCAGAAAAAAAAAATAGCAAGCTCTTCAGGAAAGAAAAAAAATTGTAAGTAACAAGTGGTACAATTTAATTTTATAGATAAGTGAAGTTTGGAAGTAAATCTTTCATGATGCCTGTAATTTAACATGCTTGTGGTCAAATGGTATATCAAAAATTTCCGGACATATATAAATAAGACATCACTTGCAGAGTTTTGCCTTGAACGATTTGGTTAATCGTTAATCTCTCTAGTCTATCACACCAGAGAGGAAAGTCCTAGAAAAAGCTTTTAACTTCTTGAATAGGTCCTGGGAGGCAACACTTGAAAAAAATAACTCATGGATTGATTTTCTTATCATGGTTTAAAACAGCATTAATATTTATTGCCTAAGGAAGATAGCATAAAAAAGTTAGCAGAACAGACTTGACAAAGCAATGATAATATTTAAGAAGAAATCCCTCATGATTTTGACTACATCATTCTTCCACAGTAGCAAAGCAATCTAAAGTTACTACAAAAGCCAACCATCTGCTTTAGTTCACTGGGACTGACAGAGGGCAAAAATATCACGGTCCTTCACTGATATTTTGTACTGTTTTTTCAATGTGTAAACAAAACCCTGATTTATGGAGAAAAAACCCAAACTGGTATCATGGTTGACTTGCACTTGGGCCTTCTGTGTAGAGGCATTCACTAGACATGGTGCTTGAGAAGTTCTGATGAAATTGTCCTGCCAGGGCTATGTGGGCTGAGCTGATGCAAGCTTCTGGGTTATTGACTGATGTTCCAGAAGTGAAGCAGTGTTAAAATAAGCTTCTCTCCAACTCCAAAGGTAAGATCATGGCAATCCATGTAAGTTACATGGAATCCATGCCAAAACATCAAAATTTGAACRAATAATTATGTTTGAATCAAGTAAGCCAACACAACATCCTGTGCAGTCCTTGCTCATATCTTTGGAAACCTCTAAGTCTCACTGTTAAGTTTTCCCATCTCTTCTGCTCCCTGTTTATTTTTCTTAGTCTTGGGAGGCTCTGCATTTAGTTGTGGCTTTTGAAACACAAGTCTTCTTTAAAGATGTCTCACAAAAAATATTTTATTTGCATTTTAAGCATAAGAAGAAGTGGTAAAAGTCTTTGTTAGCATAGATTTTTTCCAAGATAAACAGACCACCTAATTTACAATCTAATATGTTTTGCAGAACAGGAGACCTATCAGACAATTAGTAATGCACTCAGTGACAATTCATATCTTTTTTTTTTTCTGGGTTTAACTGTGTCACTTCACAAGGTTTGTATTCAGCTGTTGTCTAAATCACTAGCTTCTTTGAGTTACTGCATGAGCAAAGCCAGATAGAAAATGGATTTTTTCAATTTTAGGTTATTCTGAAAATTTCAGTAACAATTTTTCTGCTTCTGAAAAAAATCTCTGTTCTTTTAAGAAACAATCAAAAAATTTTGCTTTGAGCATCTGAATTGTTTCATTTTGGTACATACATGTTCATTTTTGCACTTTTTTTTTTTTCCTAAAGGAGTATTTTAAAGGAAAGTTTGTTTCAAATTAAAAAATGCATTTAATATTATATATTTTTAAAAAGATAAAGAAAGAAAATTAGAATATATTTCTGTTCAGTACACAAACATAAAATGTGTTACAGTGTGCCTGAAGAGCTTTTGTGCCTGAAAAAGCATCATGTGACAGTATTTCTTTTACTTGTTCTAGCAGCCAGATTTTAGTTAAAACCTCGGTCTATGAATCTGTTATTTTTACATATAGGATGAACCACAACAATTCATACATGTACGTCCAGTTAGCCCTCCCCTAGTCCTTGCCTCAGACCTGCCTCCTGGAGTCCCAAACCAAACATTTAAAATACTAGGAAAGGGGAAAAGTCAAAAACCTGAAAAGTCAGAACAGAAAGAACAGGTAGTTCAAATTTACAGTTTGCTCACCCGTTCAAGTTCTCTTTGATCCAGGTTTCCTTTAACTTCATGAATCACTCACCTTTTTTCTCTTGTTGATTTCCCTCCAGGCATAAACGGCAGGCTTCCTGCCGAGCTCACTGTCCCCAGTCCCCTGCCCCATCAGCCCCTCTTTCTCCAGCTCCTGATCTCCCAGGTCAGCTGCTGCTCTCTCCCACTGTCCTGGTTTCAGCTGGGATAGAGTTAATTTTTTTTTTCCTAGTAGTTGGTATAGTGCTGTGGTTTGGATTTAGTATGACAATAATGTTGATAACACACTGATGGTTTTAGTTGTTGCTAAGTAGTCTACTAGTCATGGACTTTTCAGCTTCCTGTGCTCTGCCAGGTGCACAAGAAGCTGGGAGGGAGCACAGCCGGGACAGCTGACCCAACTGGCCAATGGGGTATTCCATACCATGTGACGTCATGCTCAGCATATAAAGCTGGGGGAAGAAGAAGGAAGGGGGGGGACCTTCGGAGTGATGGCATTTGTCTTCCCAAGTAACCGTTACGCATGATGGAGCCCTGCTTTCCTGKAGATGGCTGAACACCTGCCTGCCSATGGGAAGTAGTGAATGAATTCCTTGTTTTGCTTTGCTTGCGTGCACGGCTTTTGCTTTCCCTATTAAACTGTCTTTATCTCAACCCATGAGTTTTCTCACTTTTACCCTTCCGATTCTCTCCCCCATCCCACCAGGGGGAGTGAGCGAGCAGCRGTGTGGTGCTTAGTTGCTGGCTGGGGTTAAACTCGACACCCACCTTGACATTTCCTGCATTCCTTCAGTAAACTTTGCTGTAATCATTTCTGTGAATTTGCTTTTTCTGACTGCTAAAATCCAAATTTCTGTTTAAAATACCAAAAGTTTTCAGAGTTTTCCAAAGTAAAAAGAGTGAGGTTGTTGGTGGGTTTGGTTTGGTTTGGTTTGATTTGGTTTGGGTTTTTTAAGATGGGCAAAAAATGATAGATTTTGACCACGCCTTGTTCTCCACAAGCAATTCTGTGAGGACTAAAATACATATAGCCATTTTTTCTACAGGCTTATGCCTCATAATGAGTTACTGGCTCTGACTGAAGCTTTTCCTGTGTTTGGAGCTTCTCGCCCATGTGATTTTTCCCGTGTTTGAACTGTGTGAAGTCACAGTACTGCTTTTCCTACTGTTGGAGTGCCTGAGGGGCACTTGCAAGTTCTTATCCCACAATTTTGCTACCTATTTTCACATAAAAATTTGCTTATCTTTGAAAGGTGTCAAATTTTATCGAAACCGGTCAATGAGTTACTGGAGGAGGCAAAGAACAGTTAGACATTAGAAATTAAACTAAAACCAACCAAACCAGTTAAACTGGAGTTTTCCAAACAAACATTGTCCAGTAAGGCTGCAAGTAATWTTTAATTGTATCCAGGCTTCTTATGCTTATCATCACCCTGACATTAGCTGCAGCACCTTGACAATATGAGGAAAAAAAAGTTTATCAACTTCTGGAAACGTTTGTGAAGTGCTGGCAAGATTGTCAGCTTTCAGAGCTCCAGGAATACTATAGGCAAACAAGATGCTTGATTTTGCATCTGTTCTGTTTTTCATTTATTGACATCAGTAAACAAGACAAGGCTGCAGAAATCACAAATGCATATGAACTACACAGTAATCATTCCCACAAGTTAATTCAAGAAAAGATTTGCCATGTTTAGCCTATGATTAATAGGGAACAGATAAACACAAAGTGGTGATTTCAGGACTGACCTCTTCTTCACCCAAGCTTGGGAACTGGATGTCCAGTTCTCTGAACACAAGCTGGAGTGTGCAAATGATAGAGTTGATACACACACAAGYATTTCTACAACTGGGGGGTGACCAAACCCAAAGTTGGCCAGAGCTATGAAGTGGAAGTACATCGACCTCTCTTCCTTTAGTTAGCTCCCTATAGACTGGCAAAAGATGTCCAAACTGAAGGGGGAAAAAAAAAAAAAGAAAAAGAAAAAGGGGGGGGGGGCTGCGGGGGGGGAAGGAAAAGTTTATCAGTATGCTTTCTTTCTCATATGACCCTCTGGTTTGCAGTGAACTCTGCTCTGTCCCCAGGGGTCCCAGAGTTGTTTCTTTTTCCATTATAGAGAATCACTGAATGGTTGAGGTTGGAAAGGACCACTGGAGGTCCACTTCTCCAACCCCCCTGCTCAAGCATAGCCACCTACAGCCAGCTGCCCAGACAGCTTTTGAGTATCTCGAAGGATGGAGACTCCAAAACCACTCTGGGCAACCTGCGCCAGTGCTCAGTCACTGTCACAGTAAAAGTGTTTCTTGGA
Organism: Phoebastria nigripes; assembly: GCA_035582835.1. Classification (NCBI taxonomy): domain Eukaryota; kingdom Metazoa; phylum Chordata; class Aves; order Procellariiformes; family Diomedeidae; genus Phoebastria; species Phoebastria nigripes. The sequence continues at coordinate 772,513 of JAYKAV010002827.1, forward strand.
GTTCAGAGGGAACCTCCTGTGTTTCAGTTTGTGCCCATTGCCTCTTGTCCTGTTGCTGGGCACCACTGGAAAAAGCCTGGCTCTGTCCTCTTTGCACCCTCCCTTCAGGTATTTATACACATTGGTAAGATCCCCCATGAGCCTGCTCTTCCCCAGGCTGAATAGTCCCAGCTCTTAGCGTGGGCAATCAGTCCCAGCTCTTATCATGGTGCAAGACAGACCTCACAGGGTAAAGTAAGATAAAGATTTGGTTTGAACCAAGTGACTAAACTGTAAAACAAAACAAAACAAAACAAAACAAAAAAAGGGGGAAGAAGAAGTTGTTCAGCATAAGACTCAAGACAATATCTCATTTTTTTCTTCATGTTCCCCATCTGTCCTTATCACAGTCCCCAGCCCCAGATTTTTCAGCCTACCAGATTGTTTTATAACTCTAATGGAGCAGTTTGGATTCAGGGTTCCTGGTCTACAAACCAAAACCGCTGAAGCTGCTTTTGATTGACACATTTTTTACACATTTCCCTTCCTACTTCCCACTCTTGTATTACTTCCTCAGAACAGAATGTCTTCCCATAGAGTTCTTTTTCTTCAAAAAAAAAAAAAAAGGATTTTGTTGAGTTTTGCATGTTCCCTGTGAGAATGTAATTTGGAGAGCAATTAGTAATTAGTAATTAGAATCTGCACTGGAGCAGGTAGGAGTTAGCAGAATGCAGGTAGCTTTCATGTGTGTGTRCATCCATATGACTCCATTTCTGCATGAAAAAGCCTTTATCTTCTGTGGAGAGTCTCAACTAAGAGAAAGATACCTGGGTTTGTCCCTGAGAAATAAGCAATGAATAAAACAATTCTCACGTAACTAAGAGCGTCAGTTAGCTCTTGTAAACCTCCCTTTTTACTGCAGTGCACCTGATCTTCAAAAGGCTATCAATGCCATTTGAAAACTGCCATACTGCCAAAAGCGTAAGAGAAAAAGAGTGGTTCACAGTCTCCTGTTTGTAGATATTAACTGCCTGTGTGTTAAAATGTAACTACCAGTTGGTCCTTGGAGGGAGACAAGCATATGGGTGTGTTTTTCTGTAATCTGAATGACCTCATGAAGGCCAGTAGGAGCCCATGGGCCAAAACTTGATCTAGAACCAGGATTTGGAGGTTCCACAATGTGATAAACTGCAGAGTCCGAATGGCGAGAGCAGGTAAGAACCTGGTTAACTCAGATGAGCCTTTAGTGAAAGCCAGCAGTGCAGACTTTGCATCTCACACAACATTGCATGGACTAATGTTATACACAACTTTTTTGGGATAAGGTAATAATGTATGCTAAATTCTAGAGCTGGTATATGTACTATTAAAAATAGGGTAATAAGTGAAAATTACAGAGGTGGTTTAATATTAATGCTTTGCCTTGACAAAAAGGCCTATAGATTTATTTCTCTTAACGATTCACTTTCAGGTAATATCTACATATCTGGCAAATGTTGTTGAGACTGGTGTTTCCTCTTAACAGGTGACTACTGAATTCAGGAAGACTATGTATGGTTGGAGGCAGTATGCATCGTACTAGGTACTCATAAAACTAACACTTCTGTTACTCTATAATGTAGCAATTTAATAGCTTTTTGCATTTTTGGCGTAATGTTAGAGGCTGTGAGCATTTTGTCGGGGGATGCACAAACTTATTATTACATGATATTATTCTGCCCATCCACATTAATTCAGCACCACTGAGGTTTTTCTGAAGAATTACTTTATTAGATACATCTGGCACATTAGGAGGGTGTGAAACTGAAAATAGTGAGGTAGAGGAGGAAAACAGGCATTTTCCTGTGTACGGAACAGTCTGCTGCTAAGCCCTCCACAGTAAAGGAAAGCAAGTCAGGAACCTGGCTGAATACTGTGGCAAAATCCCACCCAAATCAAGAATGAATGAAGAAAGGAAACAGGATGGACTGCATTTATGGCTGGGATTGAAAAGAAGCATGATACTTCTTTAGATGAATAGTTCTGGTAATTTAAGAAGGTAGCGTGTTCTGAGTAGCATTATTTCACATATCTTTGGGTGATAGTGATGGATGGATTTCTTAAAAGCTGGGAAAGAAACAAGCTTTCATAAGTGAGCTACCTACACATTGCGAAAGGAACCACTCGGGGGACATACAAAGGGCTTTCCAGAAATGTGGTTTTTGCTTTATTTCACCCAGACTGAAGGTCTCTAGTTGTTGCAGTGCAATGCTCTGGCACAGATTCAAGGCTTTCATCTGTAGCTGTTACTGCTGTGATTAACAAGTGCACTACACTTAACAGCTAAGTGTAGGTCCAAGACTCTGAAATATCTTCCAAAATGAGATCTAAGAAAAGCCATCACCTTACAATCTTTAGATTATTTTGTAAGATCTGCTTCATCACTCAAGCTTTCCCAAAGGACCAGAGTGAAAGCAATAAAATAGGATTATAAAACAACAGTCTTTCACTAAAATGAGAACAGGAGTGGAACCATCATTTTTCTTCAGAAACAGCAGCTTATCATTTTATCTGGCATAAGAAGGACAATTAATTACTACTTTTGAAATATTTATGGTGGTGTTTTAATTTTGTACAAAGCTTAGACAGGACTGTGACAAGTGCTTTGGAAATGTTCATAGACTGAGTATACAGTGTGATGGTGTGTGTGTGTTTTATAGATACATTTATTTTTTATATATATATATATATAAAAATTACACACATGAGGAGGTGTTATGCTTAGGAGTTCAGAGATGTGATTTATTAACTGAACATATCTCCTTTATCTTCTTGCCAGTTATCTGCTGTCTAACTTGTCTTTGGTGAAGTTTATTCCAGCATCCAAATCTTTGAGAAGCATCATTTTCCTAGGAGTAGGAGTTCTGGGAGGTATTCTTGGGGTTTTGGTTTTTTTTCACCCTACTCCTCCCTACCCAAGTTATACCTGCCTGAAGCCTGCAGCGAACAAGAGATGGTTTGCATCCCCTGATAGGTTTTTCCATACTTAAAAAACCCTGTCAACATAGTATCTACATCTAAACAATGTAAACATTAATGCTAAATAGAAGTAAGCTAATAAAAAAAGAGTTTTTCAGCTTACCATAACATCCCAAGACTTACTTCTAAGAATTAAAAGGTGCTACAATTATTGTAAGGCATTAAAAACCCAACAAGCTAATGTAGGGTTTAGTTTAATCTATGACTGCACTGTCTTATGCACTCTAAAGAACTTGTTCAACAGATCTAATAGGAGTGAAAAGCAAATACCCTAAATGAGAATATATTCAATTTACCCTCATATAATTGGCAATGCAATAAATAAGGTGAAAAACTTAGACTTTTAAAGCCTTTCCCAAATCTTGACTAATCATGATGTCACATTTTACACAGAGGTATATTGAATTATCTCCCATTTTATCAGAACTCATCTCAGCTGGTTTCATCTTAGGGTTGCAATTCACTTATCCTGAATATCCTGTGACAAGATCTTCCCATCACACCATTATTTAAGTCACGGCAACAAAGGGAATGAGACCAGACAGTCTTCCATTTTGGGGAGCTGACCGCTATACAGATATTTGGAGTAGTCAGAAGCAGACTGGAAACAGTTTTTATTATAACAACAGTTATAACAGTCCTGAGGCATAGCCATATGTAGCTAAGACGCTAAAGAAGGAGGGCAGCAACCCACATTTTGCTGCAATACCACAACGATGGAAAAGGAGCATGCGGTGAGCAGGATGGATATAATTTCTGACTCAAGATATAGTTTCTAGTAGGCTTAACTAGAACATGCATCTTTCTGGTGAAGCTAACAGGCACCCAGTACTGGGTTAATTCCACCCTCTAAGGGTAGAAATTTCAGCTGAGCAGGAAAACAGTTCTCTGCTTCACTAAGGTAGAATGCAACACTACAAAAAAGGGCTTCTTTGAGATCTACTATGCCTTCTTCAGCAGACCATCCCCCACATACTCCACTTGAATGTGTTAATATCTTCACACCACCTTCACATCACAGGGAAAACATTTGCCAAAGAAGGATTCCAAAATCCCTTTTTAATTTAATAATTTTCTCACCCTTACTGTTGTGCCTCTCTACTCTTTCTGACCTCTAACCCCCGTTAGCATCACTTTGTAATTTCCCTTTTAAACAAAATGTTAATGAGCCACCCTACCGCAATGTGTGTAACAACGAAGAGAAGAAAAACAATGCACATATTGCTTCCTTCAGTTATTTGCTTCACAATAGCTGGATAGGAAATCCCAAGAGAGTTTGCTTTATTTAAATGCGTATCTGATGTTATCACCAGCACTTCACCTGAAGGCCRTACAAATCTCCATTGTTCAGCTGTGGGTTTTTGTTGTTGGCCTATGTGTACCTATTGTGCTGACCACTGCAAGCTATTACCTACATAAAACCCAAAACCTTCAGTATTGCTCAAGCTGCAGGACAAAACTTTATCTTTAAAGACAAAAATCTTCACACATTACTTCTCTGTGTTCTACAACTTGGAAATCACATGCACTAGATCACCAGGCCACCTTGGACTGGCCAGAGTGGAGTCTAGCAATAAGACTGCCAGCGTACACAACCTTTTTAATTGCTCATTTAAATGAGTTAAGTACAAGAGAAAAAATGAAAGGAAAATTTGGTAATACAATTCAGGCCATTAATGCTGTCTTTTCAAATTTGTAAAAGAGATGCCAACTGCAAAAGGGATGTTTAATTACTATTCATAGATATTTATAACACACTAAAATTGAGGTATGCCAGCTAAGATTAGCTTCCTCCTGCAATTACCGTCATAAGCCTTGCAAGGGACAAAATGTATGTACTGAGGTTAAAAACAGAAAATGCAAGGTGGTGTGGGGAGACGAAGCACTATCACCAGGACTAAAATGAAACATACATAACGAAATTATCTAAATACTGGACATTAATTACAAGCTGAAAGGAGCAGTAAAGAAAGAAAGAAGGGGGAAAGGAGCAGATATGACTGGYCCAAAACTATATTGATGGAAAGCAAATTGGTTGGCAAAGTAGTATTCTGTGAAGATTCAGTGCTACCACAAGCTGGGGACTATTTTATAATATATTATGAGATCAAGAAAACTAAGTGTATAGTACAGGAAAATCTTTTGTCAGGACTAGAATGAACACCTGTTATATGACATACGCGATGAGCATTAGCAATGAAAGGAATTATTCTATTCTGTTAATAGGCAAGGAATGTTTTTTTTCTGACATCCCTTGCTTATTTGCATGCAATACAAATTATGAATCGTTGCATATTTTTTGACAGGATTTTTTTGCCAAAACTGTCTGCTTCCTGCAGAATTTTTTCAGTTCTCATTGAAACATATTTTGACCACAAATGAAAAAAAGCTGACTCAGCTCCCCCACACCGATTTTACAGTGCCACTGCGATACCTGAAGAATGCTGTATTTTGGGTGCTTCACACTCTTATCTGATGCAAATGGAGTCACACTGTACTTCCATTATGTTCCACAGCTGCTGAGTAAGAGGGAATATGGGGGGGCAGGGTATTCTTCTCCCTTAGAAAATTGATATTTTTCATTTTAAAAAAAAGAAGCAAACCTGGTTTTTTCCTATTGAAAATTCTATCTCCTTATCCCATGAAAAAAATGGAAATATGTGTGTGGTGCCTTCCTAGAGGCACAGATTGGGTGTTGCTGGACTCACTGTTTGGGGTGTACCTCCCATAATGCACCTGAGTCTCCCTCCTTGTTGAATCACTAGGACACATATCTTGGAATTCTCCAGTTACATTTTCTTTCAACTTACCTGAAAAAGTTATGTGGCTGGGAGGGGAAGAAGAAAAGAGAGATGTTACTTGAAATAAAAACAGTATAAACTGAAGTCGTTCCAGGACAAAACTTATGGAGATCCTGAATTGTTTTTTCTATGCTATCAGTAGAAAGATTTGTATGATATGATATAATAGTGTACATTAATTCTAAAGTAAAGAGCATAGAGATTAGGGGATGGAAATTCCCAGCAGTGCCAAAGAACACATGACAAGGAAGCAGGTGAATTGCTGAATTGCTGTTAAGTGTGCTGCATTGGCTCAACTCTGCTTCCATTGAAGCCAATGGCAGTGCTTAATGGCAAATGCCATTACACACCTTTCAGAAAGACGTTTTGGAAGCCAACTCCTTACACGGGCTTAGAAACGTTCACATTTTTCACACATAAATGAAAAAGAAGCCACAATAATTTAAAAAAAAAAAAAAAAAGTAATCAAATGTTAGTTAAAGCATATGGATTATTGCTGCAGATCTCCATTGAAGTCAGTTGACAGCTGATGCCTTTGAAAGATGAAGCTTGATATTTAGGCTAGATCAACAAGAACACGTGACTAGTACGCGCATCTCAAATGCTACTCATAGTTCAGTGGTTTATACACAAACAGCCTCTTGAAATACTGAGTTTCAAAATGAAACTCAAACTGGGAGAGACTGAAAAAATGCTGACTTGAAATAGTCAGCAATTTCCAGTTCTAGAGGTATGAAGGAAGGGTTTGTTAGAAGTGATGCCAGATAGTTAAAAGGAAACATTTCAAGAACATTTCATTGAACATATTGAAACTTGAATAAGAGAGAAATACTTTAGCAAAGTCTACATAGCTTTAATAAAGCCAATTAATATCAATCTTCTCTTGAAGAAAAATTAAGGTCCCTCTTTCATATGATCAGTAAAAAGGTTTAAGAAACCTGTGTGTGGCTGACACACCATCAAGCTTCAAAAGGAAGATAAGTGACAACATTAATTTGAAGGTGTTATGGTGCTCATTAGTTTAATCTAACTTTCATTTCACCAGTACTAAGCCAAATAAACACAGGAGGTTCCTCTTGAACATCAGGACACACTATTTTAATGTAAGGGTGACTGAACACTGGAACAGGTTCCCCAAGGAGGTGGTGGAGTCTCCATCCTTTGAGATATTCAAAAGCTATCTGGACACAGCCCTGCGCAACTGCCTCTAGGTTGCCCTGCTTGAGCAAAGGGTTTGGACAAGATGACCTCCAGAGATTGCTTCCAAACATTCTGTGATTCTACACTCAGTAATGCAATGTCTTCTGCTTAGTGCAATATCTATATTTCCAGAGCTAAGAACAGTGAAATGACCTTACTTCAGTTTCTTGAATAGGACATAAAATAACAATGAATGTGGTCATTCTTTGTTATTTCTAGTATATTCCCATTCCTTCATAGATATTGTATACTTAGATGTTTGCATATGGCTACAGTTTTCAGAATGTATTTATGCTTTCTGCTTGGTTCTAATTTGGCAAATCTTCATTCATTTTCTGAAATATCTTAAAAGGATTTGTCCTTGGTGTAAAAGATTTGTATCAAGAATCTGGGCATAGAGCCTGAGATATCTTCAGGGGCCATTCTTTCTCTCCTGTCTCTCACACACGTTTTAGACTCTAAGTACAACTGTAAATTGGAAGTGACTTGAATACATATTTTACAAAAACTTGTAGTACATCCTGTGCCAAGTGAAGAACCACATCGTGCCAGTATTTAAGTGTATCCAGCCTATTCCTGAAAGTTAAGCCTGTCTCCCCAGTAGTTCAGACCACTGTGGTCAAAGTCTTGTTTGAAATTTTTTCTATCTTTGGAGCTATCTGTAATTCTGCATACTTTCCTTCACTCTCACCTTTTGTTGAAGAATGACCTCATCTACAAATCTCTACCTATTCTGTTTGGTTTATCCCTGAATTACATAGGTACAAGAGACCTGTCTTCATTTACTGAAGATTAATGTCAAAAGCCTAGCATGAAATGAACAGCCTAAATAATGTTTACTTCCTGCACAGTGATAAATGAAAAACTCAACTTTAAAAAGTTTTCTTCTACATATTTAAACCCTTTGTATGAAACAAGACTACCTTACTGACTCTTCCAGAATTAGTCAGTAAGATCCCTTTAAAATGCTGTACTTCTACCACTTTGATCATTGATTCAATCAGTATTCTACTAAAATGTATGTAATTCAAACATACAAACAATGCAACTTGATCTACTAACACAAACAATTTTGTCATTTCCATGCCAACAGGAAAAGAAAGGGAGAAATAAGACCAAGAGAACCAAGAAGGAAGGGGTGGGACGGCAGGGGGGAGGAGGGGGGAAGGAACAGAGAGAGGGAGGGAGAATTACATAACTCCATCACATGACCATCTATATAAAACTACCACGAAAGACACTGACTTTTTTTTAGAAAGCAAGACAGTATTCACAGCACCCCTTCATGATGTGAAGTCTTTTCATATTTTATCTAGTCAATCAACAAATATCTCTGTGCTCAAATTCACATATTTTGTGCAATAATTCCTTATTTTCCAGCAATTTTTCTCTCATGTCAAGAAATCAACTCTGTCATACTCTGGGAAATGTGGACCAGGACAAGGTAAAGGTGTTGAACGGGAAGGGAATAGGTGCAGCATAAAAATCAATGGAGGTATACGGAGCAGATTATAAATTCTGTTTTTGCTTTACACAGTTGCTGTGTATTGCAGCTGCACACTTCATTCACAGAATGCAGCCATAAAACTCCATTAACTTCACACAGATTATAACTGAGATGATTTGGCTCTGTAGCTTGACTACAGAAATGTTAGGAAGAAACAGCATGTAAAAATATCTAACAAAATCTTTCTCTGTCTGCACAAATTAGTCTTTCTACTGTAATTTGTCAGGATTGATTGCTCAAATATTTTTTTAATAGAAGCAAGCAATGCTTGCTAAAGTAATTTTCAACATACTGTTTGTTAAACCAAGACTGAAATGCTCACTTAACAAGGGACATATTGCAAATGTACTATTTAAAGGAAGAAACACAGTGCTGGTGGTGATTAGAGGATTGAAAATATCTCTCTTCTTAAAATACAGGAAAAAGTCACAGTTAATGTAATATTTGTAAAAGAAAACTTCATTTTAGTTTTGGTTGTTTTCACTTGCCATTTTAAATAGTATTACCATTTTAAGTAGTACTTTGGGAAAGTACTTATATTCTTTGTCAGGGTCCTCCCCTCCAACCCCCTTTTTACTATCAATAGAATATAAAATATAACATTTTCAAATGTGGCTATTCTCGATTGTACTTGATTGAAAAATAAGTCTTGTCTGGTGAATATGAAGCAAGCTATTTGAAATTTGAGGCATGCAATAAACGCTGTAATAGCCTCATCAGATCAGACTAGCAATGCTTCAGTGACCAATGTTCCATAAAGAAGCCAGACAAAATACTTCTGAGGAGGGATTAAGAAATGGAGTAGTGACTGGCATCAGATAAATGAAAACTTGTACTCCTTAGTAGTGGAAGAGAGAGTACAACTCTCTGAGGGTAAGAGCATCTTGGTATGTTCGGAGTTACGTTACCCACACTGTGGTCAGTTCTGCTAATGGCACCAACAGATAAAGGGAAAAAAACCATCTAGAAATAAAAAATGAGATATCATGCACGTGGCAAAAAGGAGTTGATTATGTGTTTGTTTCCTCTTCACCCTTGACTCCTGGATTTGACAAAAGCATTCCCATGACTTGTGAAAATTGCATTACACCAGCTATTCCTTAAGGAAAAACAGACCTTTTATCACTAGATAGAAACACAAAAGGAGAAGCAGAGACCTTCAGTTGGAAAATCAGTAGCAAACAGAGTTTCATTTCATTCAATCCCCAGTATTTCCACTGTTTTTTGGTTTAAAATTGTACTGGGTTTTCTTTTTAACTCTATTTTTATTTCTATTTTACTTTTAGGTTATATTATCCCACCCCCTTTTGGGTGGGAACCCCCATTTTGGATAAGGAAAGTTTTATTAAAGGCAAGATTCAATATCATTGATGTAAAGACCCTTTTCCAAACAGTATTATTTATGTCCTGGTTTCGGCTGGGATAGAGTTAATTTTTTTTTTTCCTGGTAGTTGGTATAGTGCTATGTTTTGGATTTAGTATGAGAAGAATGTTGATAACACACTGATGTTTTTACTTGTTGCTAAGTAGTCTACTAGTCATGGACTTTTCAGCTTCCTGTGCTCTGCCAGGTGCACAAGAAGCTGGGAGGGAGCATAGCCAGGACAGCTGACCCGACTGGCCAATGGGGTATTCCATACCATGTGACATCATGCATATAAAGCTGGGGGAAGAAGAAGGAAGGGGGGGACGTTCGGAGTGATGGCGTTTGTCTTCCCAAGTATCCGTTAGGCGTGATGGAGCCCTGCTTTCCTAGTGATGGCTGAACACCTGCCTGCCGATGGGAAGTAGTGAAGGAATTCCTTGTTTTGCTTTGCTTGCATGTGCAGCTTTTGCTTTCCCTATTAAACTGTCTTTATCTCAACCCATGAGTTTTCTCACTTTTACTCTTCCAATTCTCTCCTCCATCCCACCTGGGGGGAGTGAGCAAGCGGCTGTGTGGTGCTTAGTTGCTGGCTGGGGTTAAACCACGACAATTTACAAGTCTAATTCAAATACAAAACAATCTAAGCAAGGTCTCTCTTGTAAAACCAGGCCGTGTCTGGAAGCTAGGGTGAACCTGCAGAGCTAGTTGTAAGTCTCATCTTCTGCCCTTTGGAACCAGAGCTATACTGGTGTGTCCAAGGCTTTGCTCTTCTCACGGGAAGAAATCAAAGAACTGGAACTTATGTCTCTATCTGGTACATGAGACAGAGGAGAAATCAATACAACAAAATGCGTGAACTCCCTTCCACTGGCTCTAAACCAGAATAATACCCAGACATTTGCGGAAGCATTTTGCACCCAATAACTTAGCAACCAAAATTTCTTCTATGAAGAACAGTGCAAATTCTTCACCTTCACAATCTGCTCAAACTGCCATACACTTCAGGAACTGAGTGTGCATCTTCAAAGGTTTAGAGGAGACATATAAAGAAATACTACAAAGCCTTATTGAAGCCATAAGCTATGCACAGAGTGTCCCTTTAGAGTTTCATACTAAAATTTCCTTCTGTTCCTTTATTTAACTGTTTCCTTTAATTCTCAGCCTTGATGCCAGTGATTAGTGTGTTACACATACCCTGGTAGACCTGGTGAATAAATGTTCCTGCCCAGGTGGTTTTCAATCCTGTAAGACAGACCACCTCTGTTGCTGGTGTAACAGGAGAGCTTTCAGATGTGGTTAATCCTTAAAATTGAAACATAAAAAGGGTAGGATAGGGCATAGCCCCAAACACCCCTGTTGGTATAGATAATTAGAATTAAGGGAAAGATCAACACAGGAGAGACCATTAAAACTTAACAGAAGCTTAGGTCAGTAAAAAAAATGTTGTTACATTAAAAGTACAAGACAGCCATCAGGTTGGCACATATTCTTGGAAGATAAAGAACACGAAGGATGTTCACAGATTTCAAAGAAAAGGAGGAAGAGAAGGAAATGTCACAATTCCCAGGATAAATATCCTTTTCATTGTAGATGAGATCACAGATTTTTAAGAAGGGAGGAGCAAGTAGTGATGATCCCATAAAAAGGTACTTAAAATGTTTCCTCTGTCAAGATAATGCAGACATTTTAGAGCTAGGTCCAGGCTTTACAATAAAAGATATCTATGATTCTATCAAATCATTAAAGAGAAGGAAATCGGATAGACTACTGAGACCTATGAAAACACACACAGTAAGTCTTCACAAAAGGCACTTCTCTTAGAATATGCATGTGCAATACTCATATCTGGAAGCTGACAGGCAGAGGTTATCAATAGAGCTGTGACATGTAGCACAAAGTGGTGAGCTAAATCTGAAAGAATACTTGTTTAAAATCTGAGACACAATGAAACTCAGAATTCTTCTTTCACCACACATCAACTCATGGATGGCTTTAGGCTTCCAGAAAGTATGCAGTTCATTTTCCATTTAGCATTCTGCTTGATGTGTTGTCCATAAGCCTATGTGCCAGAAATTCATAAATGCCAAGATATAATCAGCTGTGCCATGAAACAAAAATCTAAGCCCTATCATACCACCTATGAGGAAAAACCTGACTGGGGGGGTGGGAGTGGTATTGGGTTTTTTTTCTTTGGTTTTGGTTTGGTTTTGTTTTGTTTTGTTTTGTTTTAAAAAAAATAAGATTTATTATAAAATTACTATAGTTTAAAGCTTAAAGAAATAAAAGTATTTTTAATACACTTTGCCATTAAATCTGTGCAAATCTGATAGTTTTTAACTGTGGGTATTTAACAGATGTGTAGCATTGCTTTAGACTGCTGTAACTTCATTTGTGATTTTACTGTCTTTGTAAGAGTTCTAAGCAAATATTATGTCACTATCATATAATGGATGGTTTAACCTTTTATAGTTTTCATTTTTCTTAGTTAAGTTTTACTTTCAAAAAGAGTTGATAATATCATCTAATTTAAATGTTTGCAACCCTCAGTTGAAGGATAACATTTTAATGGGATTGGGTTAGTAGTCCTAAAAGTTACACCAAGGGAATGGCCCATATTTGCACTTCTAGATCGGAGTCTGACTGCAGCCATGGGGGACTCAGCACAAGGCAGCTGCTCAAATATTTATTTGTCTTGCTTCTTTGGTGTGTTTTGAAGTTACACAGTGCTGCTTTTGATGCCACTGGTATCTCAGCTAGCTGCACCGTGATCAATGTAGGCATAAGCAGAGGGTCCCAGGGAAGCCCACGGACAGACTGTAGCAGCTTTCAATTCATAAGAAAACCAAGAAAGTTCTTATTCATCCCTTTCTACATAGGTATTGTTTGAAGGGGGCAGCAATTCATTTAGTAAATGTTTAAACTGGTAACAGCATGTTCCAGCTGAAGAGACAGAAACTATCAGACTTACTTGACTAGAGAGTGAGACTACACTGTCTAACTTGGCATTTTTACATCAGGTCTTAGGGCCTGTGTCTTTGGAGATGGAGGCTTCTGCTTTTTATATAAATGTAAATGGCAGTGGGACTGTAGCTGTTAGAAGATAAAAAAAAACCACACATTTGACTCATAATAAACCACCACCTCAAAAGCCTTCAGCATGCTTCTCTTGTTCCTGTTTTCCATATTCTAGCCAAGACATATACATAAGATATCAGGGAAACCAACTTCTGAGCACATGCATTTTTAGCAGGTGCTTGTGATTACTTGAAATAAAAGAAGGAAAGTGGGAATGAAACACACCAAAAATTCTTATGTTTCAACCTACTACTTTATGCAATGACATCCACTAATAACTCCAGCTTCTTAAAAATTGTGCGTGCTGCAATAACATCTGTAAGACACTGCAAGCCATAGATCTGATTGTCCTWCGTAGCTTGTATTGTAATACCATTATGCGATGCTTTCTATTTCCAAGAATTTTCTAAAACAGCTATTTATGTTTTATAGAAGGCTAAATTACTCATGTATACTCCTGGACTTGGAATCAGTAGGTCCTGACCTTACCTGCTCCTAGTTTGTGGGATGACCCTGGGCAAACCTTTTCATCTTTCTATGCAACACGTTCCCCATTTGTAAAGATTCAGACTTCCTCTGTGAAGTGTTTGGTAAAATGTCATTCCACCTAAATGCTCGAACACCATCATCAACTCTCTTCACCTCAGAGAGAAAACTGAGCTGGTAAGAAGATTTGCTCAAGGAAAATAAAGAATCGGTGTCAGAACTGTGATTTGAATGCACTTATTTGCTTCAGGATATTTCAGTGGCTAAATTTGGGGGAGTGAGAGGAGGACAGAAGATAGAACATTTTGATGCCTGTTGTTGCTAGACTGAATTACTTAAATGAATTTATCACAAAAGGGAAAAGAATCATAGAATCATAGAATCATAGAATCATAGAATCATAGAATCATTAAGGTTGGAAAAGACCTCTAAGATCATCAAGTCCAACCATCAACCCAACACCACCATGCCCCACTAAACCATGGCCCTAAGTGCCTCATCTACACGTCTTTTAAATACTTCCAGGGATGGTGACWCMACCACTTCCCTGGGCAGCCTGGTCCAATGCTTGACCACTCTTTCAGTAAAGACATTTTTCCTAATGTCCAATCTAAACCTCCCCTGGCACAACTTGAGGCCATTTCCTCTCGTCCTATCGCTAGTTGCTTGGCAGAAGAGACCGACACCCACCTCGCTGCAACCTCCTTTCAGGTAGTTGTAGAGGGCAATACGGTCTCCCCTGAGCCTCCTCTTCTCCAGACTGAACAGTCCCAGTTCCCTCAGCCGTTCCTCATAAGACTTGCTCTCCAGACCCTTCACCAGCTTCATTGCCCTCCTCTGGACACGCTCCAGCACCTCAATGTCCTTCTTGTAGTGAGGGGCCCAAAACTGAACACAGTATTCGAGGTGCGGCCTCACCAGTGCCGAGTACAGGGGCACGATCACTTCCCTSCTCCTGCTGGCCACACTATTTCTGATACAGGCCAGGATGCCATTGGCCTTCTTGGCCACCTGGGCACACTGCCAGCTCATATTCAGCCGGCTGTCAACCAGCACCCCCAGGTCCTTTTCCGACAGGCAGCTTTCCAGCCACTCTTCCCCCAGCCTGTAGCGTTGCATGGGGTTGTTGTGGCCAAAGTGCAGGACCTGGCACTTGGCCTTGTTGAACCTCAGGTTGTGTCATTGTGAAATTACATAAGATCAAAACAGGAGTTAGAATACTTTCTATATATTCTCAAATACATAACAAATGCATAAAAAGAAATTTCATATTTTTTAGCAAGAGATTTTTCTGGAGAAGATACTCTCAGTGCCAATCAGCTGCAACATAAAAAAGCATCCTTCATTACAAAAGCAAAAAAAAAAAAGAAACACAGCTCTTCCTAGCATTCACTCTTGTGCTTCTGCTTTTATAGTTTTTTCTCAAGTCTCTCCCAATAAAATTACAGCAATTATTGAAGTATTTTTTGCTAGAACAGCAGCACCCACCCAACTCTTTAAAAATGTCTTATCTACACACACAAATCACTGAGCAAACCATGAAAGAAAGCGTTAGCATTGTACTTTGTCAGGTGGGCAAAGTGATTGGCTCACAGCACCCAGTAGTCCAGGAGCAGAACTGAGATCCAAGTTAGCAGACCACAATTATGAAGGCTATGGGACATTCCTAGCACAAGTTAGTGGTGTAGTATCTTAGTGACAACTTGCCTTTTGYTCAGGACAGTCAAAAGAATTAAGCAAAGCATCTCTGGAGGTAGAAGAAGGACCTACATTAGCATGAATTATTGCTCTGTAAAAAAGGCTGCAGAAAGAAATCATATGTTTTGTGGATATGATCATGCAAAATCAGGCTGGAAACATCTGGGTATTTCTGTTGCACACACACAGCCCCTAAGCACATCAGGGCCAGGTGTGGGACACAGCAGGGCTGGGACACTGAACTGTGGGTGGGAGCATCACTGGAGCAGGACTGGGCTGACACAGGACTCGTGGTCCCAGGGGTGGGGCAGGGCCAGTAAGACCCACGGGTGGCCCCTGTCAAAACAGTAATAGAAGGAACCATGCTGGTTTTGGCTGGGATAGAGTTAAATTTCTTCATAGTAGCTTGAATGGTGCTATGAATACCTGCCTGTGGATGGGAAGTAGTGAATGAATTCCTCATTTTGCTTTGCTTGCACACGCAGCTTATGCTTTACCTATTAAACTGTCTTTATCTCCACCCGGGAGTTTTCACACTTTTACCTTTCTGATTCTCCCCCCACCCCACTGGCAGGGAGTGAGCAAGCAGCTCAGCCAAAACCAGTGCAGGAACATATTTCATGCATCAGAACACAAAATGCAGTTTCTTCCTGTAATCCTCTGAGAGAAAAAACAGAGGAATAAGGCAAACAGCATTACATAATGACATTATAGGAAAAGCAAGATAAAGACAATTTTTTGTTCAGAACACATCAGTTAGATGAACATTATCTGCTATAATAATATCGTTAAGCATAAAGCGTAACAGAGAACTTAAATCAATAGCAATATTAATTACACTAATTATGCATATTATAAGCAATATATATTTCAAAAGTTTGATTCAAATCTGCTTGGGAAGGGGAAGATGATTCATTTGCTCATTCTTTAATATACCACAATAGCTTTTATTTTGCTGTGATCCTTGTGTTGGTATTTAAACTATTGGAATTAAATGTGATCATTTCATGTTGTAAATTATAATGCCAAAGTATCTCCTATATCAAGGATATCATGCAAGTATTAATTACTGTCCTCACTGTTGCAATCAATAAACCGATTTAGTCCAGTTAAAATCAGATTACTTTCTGAGAATCAGAAAAGAAAAAAACAAAGTTACATGCGGTTTTCTGTGTGTATGAAGCACTTCAGATTTTGCAAGAAGATGATAAGCAGGTTTGATGTCACTACACTCAACGGGCCTGGAAAGTTTAAGATTTATCCTCCTTAAGGCAATCATGACAAGTTCTATATACTATTATGTACACTTTTGCGTTAATACTCCATTTTACTTCTAACAGCAAATTATTTGGTAACTACAAACAGAAAGTACCATATAGAGATGACATGATGATGATGATGATGATGACGATGATGATGTTTCATTTGCCTTATATGGATCACATTTGTCTGTTCAGTGTCATAAGAAGCATTATGTGTAGAAGAACCATGATTTAGTTGAGCAGGGATATCCCAGCTCTTTTGCCAATTTAAACAAAATAAAACCAAAAAGTCACTATGAAAGCCTCCTTTTCTTACAGTATATCCAGGTCTCTCTTCTTACAGTTTTCCTTCCTGCACCGACTGGGTTGCATGTAGGTTATATTTGCTAGACTATTTGAAAGAAYGGAAAAGGAGATAGCATTTTCTTTGAGTGAAGTCCTGTCATTTTCTTTGCATTCAAGATTGCCAAAAATACTGAGATGTCAGCTTTCTGTATTTGATAATAAAATACAAATGATTTCTCTACATATTCAAAATTAAAATCCCTATCGGTGGGAAAAACAAAAATAGATAATGAGTAAAACCAGGTTCAATTTTGCACCAAGAGAGCCTTGTAACAACTACCAGAATATGAAAATATGCTTTTAATATTAAATCAAAAAAGGAACAACAGACGATGACAAGATCTAACCTTTAAACATGTCAGTCAGTATGGAGGCTGACTGGTATTCTTTATTTTCAAAAAGTCAACAATACTTTTCCTGGAATTTCATATATAACCATTACTTTGGTTTTGATATTTACCTGTTTTTTCTTTGTATTGAGGCACTATCTTTAACAATCTGAAGAGTACTAAGCAGTTTTATCAAGCATGTTCAAAGAAAGAAAGCCAAGTTTCTCCTGAGAAGTTTTGATTGCCAGTTTCAGCAAGTTCTTTATAGGGCATCTGAAAAACTCACCAACCTAAGACTAGCAAAGTTACAGAAAACCAGTTCCAAACTTACAGATAAGGAGAACAGCTGGGAACTGTGAGGATTTGCCCTTCACAGAATGCCGTTTTGCCATTTGTCAGATCAAATCTACAGAATTCAGAACAAGAATCAGTCTTTTTCCCAGTGTTGAAGGATTATCCTGGACTGATGGTGGCCTGTTTTGTAAACTGCCTGGGGAGTAGGCCAGTCTAGAATTTTAGCTTTGATCCAACCCTTTGTCCAATTCAATATATTTCACCAGTTCTGAAAACGTCCTGGCATCTTCAGGCCTGGTAGACAGACCTGTGGATACTGCTGTCAAACATACCTCCTATGGCAGCAAGCAGCAAGGTGGCATAACCGTGCAGGGTTCTGGAAAGGAAAAGGGAAGGATGGGGTTTGAAGGTAGAAGAACATATTTACTTTCACTATGGAAATCTTGTACTTATTTATTTATGGAAATTTTGTGCTTTTTTATTTCAAACTAAAGAACATTTAACAAGACATCATTGTGGTTACATCACAACTGGAAAATAGGATATGAATAAATTTTCTTTCTTTATTGCCAGAGGGGTAATCTGAATCACCTTTCGTGAAAAACAGCCACTATATAGTTTCATTGTACCCAGAGCAACTACCTGAGTATTAGCACAACTGGCCTCTGGCCCTTTCCCTGACAGGGTTACATTAATTACTCTTCTGTAACTATAGAAAAAAAAATCCATTAATTTGATGAAACTACTGCAGATTTACACCAAACTGAGATAAGAGCATAGCCCATTGTATAAAATGGAGGGAGTCCTATTAGGATGTCATTTACTCTTCTCTAGCTGCAAATGAGATCTTCATTTCTAAATGTGAACAAAAGTCAATAATTTGCTATGTTACGAGGAACATTAGGAAAAACCCAGTGAGTTCTAATTAACTGAACAATTTCAGTGCCATTAAGCACCTCTTGTGCAGCAAGCAAGACAGACTTTTTGTCTTGAGTGGCCACTAATGAAACCCTTCTGGGACAGCACAAGGCATTTAGGACACTCCAAAGCGCATATACTCCACACAGAGCTTTCCCCTATGAGTCTGCTGCATCCTTTTTCCCTGTTTTTTTTAGCAATTTCTTAGCACTTTGTACCATCCCATCAGAACCAGAGATCATAGCTTCCCAAGTGGCTTATCATTGGGTTTTAGTTTTTCTTCACCTTCTCCAATACTACACCCTTTCTCATCTCATCATGGAGGTTCAGATCCAGAACATGGCGTGGATAATTTAATTAATTTCCTTGGACTTGGACAAGGCTTTGTGGCTTCATGTCATCTTGGGTGTACTTTCCCCTGCACCTCCATGTCCTTGAGTTCTGCCTTTGCTTCACTCAAGGATCAGAAAGCATGAAAATGATTTCTCCTTTAAATTACTGTTTGGAAATTGTACAGGGAAAACACAGGGAACCATTTCAACCTCTCAATGATTTCTTCAGTATTTCAGAACATCTTAACTGTATTCAAAAATGCACCTAAAGCTATATGAAGGAACAGATCAAGTTTTATGCAGGTAAAAAGGGATTTTCACATTAGCTAAAGGAGTTCTCCAAAACATGGTGGCTCTGGGAACCCAAAGTCTTTAGGAACTGTAGAAGATCGCCATCTTAAATTGATAAACCAGTATTTTATAATTAGTCAAGGAAGTTCAGGAGAAGTTAAAAAATGAGTGGAGAGAGACCAAGAAAAGGTATACTGAACTTGAATCTTAAATAAATTCACAAATTAACTCAGCATTTGGGGATGATGATTAAATTAGGGCTAGTACACGGGCTGAGGCTCAGTACTTCCCACTTAACACAAGCCATGTTAGCAAATCTACTGTTTGTAGATTTTTCACGCTGCTACAGCCTGGAGGGCATTCCTTCTGTCTTGAAAAACTGCACATGATGATGTTTTCAGGGGCACTTAACACTGAAAATGCACCTCTTTTTTTAGGCTCAAGATGAAGCTCAGCAAAAGAACACAAATAATTGAGGATTTGATCCTGCTAAAATTAATTTGGAGAGTCTACCTTTGGCCCATATATAGCATATAAAATACTCTACATACACAGATAATATATATTCTTTGAGCACTTTTTCCAGGAATTCATGAAAAATGAGTGTTTCTTTTTGTTTCTGTTTGTTGTAGGCATGGATATAAACACAATGCCTGATATTAGAAAAACAAAAACTACAGAACACAGGCAAAAACAGAAACAAAAAACAGGAAAAATTTAAGGTTTTGTGTATAATTCATATGCTTAAGATCTAAACCAAATAGAAGTATGAAAACTGAAAAATAAATATGTAGACCAACAATAAGCATAAAGTTTAATGAGTACTGAGAGGTTGTTTTGGCAAGATCATCTAGTCCAACCCCCCTGCCATGGGCAGGGACATCTTTCACTGGATCAGGTTGCTCAAAGCCCATCCCACCTGACCTTGAACACTTCCAATGATGGGGCATCCACAACTTCTCCGGGCAACCTCTTCCAGTGTCTCACCACCCTCATCATAAAAAAATTCTTCCTTATGTCCAATCTAAAGGTATCCTCTTTCAGTTTAAAACTGTTGCCCCTTGTCCTGTCACTACAGACCTTGGTAAAAAGTCTCTCTTTGTCTTTCTTATAAGCCACCTTTATATATTGAAAGGCTGCAATAAGGTCTCCCTCAAGCCTTCTCTTCTCCAAGGGTGAACAACCCCAGCTGTCTTGGCCTTTCTTCATAGGAGAGGTGTTCCAGCTTTCTGACCATTTTCATGGCCCTCCTCTGGACCTGCTCTAACAGATCCATGTCTTTCTTACACTGGGGACCCCACAGCTGGACTCAGTACTCTAGATGGAGTCTCACCAGAGCAGAGTAGAGGGGCAGAGTCACCTCCCTCAACCTGCTGGCCAGGCGTCTTTTTATGCAGCCCAGGATACGGTTGGCTTTCTGGGCTGTGAGCGCACATTGCCGGCTCATGTCCAATTTTTCACCAACCAGTACCCCCAAGTCCATTTCTGCAGGGCTGCTCTCAATCCATTAATCACCCAGAACATGCACAATACCTTTTATGTTAATGCCAAGGTTTTAATGGCTGCAAAAAACCACAGTTCATGCTCTCGATATACTTAATTGCAATTCAATTTGAATGTAAGAAGCAATGGAGTCTATTCAGTACCACAAGATTCAAGAACTTACCGTTTTGATGTCKTCTTGTCTACAGAGCACTAATTGTAGCAAATACATAATGCAATGAGCCTGCAGTCCTCTTCAGGTCCATGTCACAAGGGAAGACAGACAAATGAAACCACCGGTATACGAAAGACAACCTTCCAATTAGTACTTTGTAAAGTTTACCAATTTTTTGCCTGATCTTGTTTATAAGCATCCTTATTCTGCCCAATATTTCATTTCATTGCTGAAAAGCACAGTCAAATCAAGTGAATATCATTTAGTCTGGCAAGTTATTATGTTAAATTAAGCCTTGTTACAATGTGCAATAAGTTCATCTATAAACAACAGACCGGATGGTTGCTTTACGAACATTTTTTTAAAATTCTGGAACAGGAAAGGGCATAGAAACATTAGGTTTCATGGAAGAGATTGACTTACGTTTAGTCAGCAATACAGGAAGCACTGCAAAATGTTAGAAATGTGTCAGAAGCACCAAAGCCTGGCATCAAGCTGTTTATCTTCCTTGAGAATGCCCAAGATTGTACACAATAATTCCTTAGCTTAGCAATTTATTAGCTGTAATGATATGTAAGTTTGATTATAGTTTGCCATCATCTAAAATGCACTTATAAAGATATCCTCAGACCAGTGTTCCTGGACTTCCTTTATAAAATTTGTGGTTTGCTCCCTCTCCTATTACGAATAAAAACATCTACACTCATGTTTTTCGTATCCTCTTGCAATACCGCTATTGTTAAAGAAATTACTGCATAGGTCCAATTCATTGTCAGGACTAGATGGCAAGAATAGTCTAATTTGTTCTAAAATATTCATGCTTTTTAAGAAAAAAATCAGAACTACTAGATCATATGGTTTCCTGACATAAACCTTTCCAAACAGTTATAATTGAACTGGTACACTTTTTGTTGAGATTAAATATTCATGAAGCAGGTTTTATTGTTTTTAATTAGAGGTGAGTAAATAAATTGTAAGGGATAATTTATTTGGTCAGGTTGGTCTGCATTTTCTTACTGCAGTTATCTCTGAATATATCAGTAATTCAAAACTATTCATCAAATAATTTCAGATAAAATTCTTTGTTTTTCACTTATTTGTGGTCTATTTGATCAGAATATTAAATGGTAACATTTGAATGGCTTTAACTGGCCACATGATACAGCTTTTTTTCTTCACTGGATGTGCTTTAATGAGAAAATTAAGCCGTAATTATTAGTTGTGAAATTACATTGATTTCCTGATTTGGTTTAGGCTGGATTTTTTTGACAATGTGTGGCATAAAATCCCAAGAAAGTAAATGCAAATACAGCATAAACACATTTAGTTTAATAATTGGACCAGTTCTCAGAAACTAAAGGGGATGTGTATGCATCTTAATCCTACTTTTAATTTAATATAAGGATTGGAATAGAGGAAAGATTGAAAGAAATCCTGATTGAAAAATATATGTGTATGGACAGAAAGTAGTCATATATTAAATATCCTTTATTTCCAATCAGAAAGGTATAAGAAAATTTGATGTGATCACATTATTTGTTTTATACAGGTCCGAGCACCAATGGCAAATAACATTAAACTAGAAATTAAAGCGATGTCATTAGCAATTGTTTGAAATCCAAGAGACCCTGAAAGCCATTAGGATAATGAACAGCACTATCATCTGAGCTCTGAAGCTGACAGTCCCATTGCAGTTCTGCAGAAGAGGTCACCATGGCCCACAGTTTGGCCCTACCAAAAGCCACAGCATGGCCAAAACTCATAGAGGACTTCTTCCACAGGCTGGCAGCACCTTGTATAGTGACAGAGAAGCCAGGAAAGTGCATTCACACCATCCATGTGGCACAGAACAGCAATATCCAAATTATCTGTGACAGGTACAGCTCTGGAATCAGCAGCAGATAGCTGTACTGCTGAGGTAGTGCGCCTAAGTTTATCTGCCCTATTGAGAAACGTCATCACACAGCTCATCTCTCCGCATGAAACAGCACAGACCAGTTCAGTCAGAGGTGTACAGACCCAACAGTCTGCACCCAAGGGTGCTGAAGGAACTGGATGGTGTCCTTGTAAGTTTGCTCTCTAGCACCTTTGAAAGGTTGTGGTTATCAGGGAAGGTCTCTGAAGACTGGAGAAAGACAAATGTTGTACCCACCTTCAAAAAAGACAAAAAGGAAGAGTCTGAGAAACTACAGACTGGTCAGACTTAGCTCGGTGCATGGGAAAATCATGGAACAAGTCCTGTTGGAGCACGACTCTGGGGGCAAGAGGATGAAGGTGGCAGGGAATAGCCAGCATGGATTGACCATGGGTGAATCATGTCAGTCCCAGATGGTTGCCTTCTGTGATAACATAGCTGTATTTGTGGATAAGTGGAGAACTGTGGATGTCCTTTACCTTGACATTAACATGGCTTTTGTCACCATCTCCCACAGTATTCTTCTAAGTTGGGATGTTATAGTCTGGAGCGGTGCACAACCAGATGGATTAAAAAAAAAAAAAAAAAAAAAAGGTTGGATAATTCGACTCAGTGAGGGGTGGTTGATGGATCATGCATTGCCTGGTGGCTGAGAACAAGTGGGGTCCCACAGCAGCCTCTCATCAACGACCTGGGGAGGAGACAATGTGCATGCCTGTCATGTTACAGGTGATCCCAAACTGGGGGGCACCAGTCAATGCAGACTGTGGCAGAGCCACTGTGCAGAGTGGCAGGACCAGTGGCAGGAAAGGGCTGACAGGACCTCCATGCTATTCAGGCCAGAGCACTGTGCAGCCCTGTCCCAGGGAGGCAGAGCCCCAGCAGCAATGCCGGTGGGACTAGGGGCAGCTCTGGGTGGAAGGTCCTGGGCCCTGGTGGGCAGCAAACAGAGCAGGGCCAGAGAGGCTGGAGATAAGGGAAAGCTTTTCCCCTACAAGGATGGCTGGGCAGTGGGGACAGACCCAGGGAGGTGGTGCTGTCCCCTCCTTGGAGGGTTTCCAGCCCCCATGGGGTAACGCCCTGAGCAACCTGGTCTGACCCCACAGCTGAGCCTGCTCTGGGCAGGGGTTTGGAATGGAGACCTCTGGAGCTCCCTGTCAGTCTGCATGCTGTGTCCATGATGCTGTGATTTTGGCTCTGTCGTGAGGTAATAGACACATGCTATGAATCTGTCCCTCAGTGAGCATGCTGGATAAGTACAGGAATGCTTTAAAACTTGCTTCTCCAAACAGAAGTTTGGTCAATGTTGGTGTATCAAATTGTAGTTCTCTGCAGTCTGAAATGAAATTTGTCCCTGTACCAAGCATCTCCAGAAGATTCATCATCTACATGAGCCCTGTTCTCAACACTAACCTGGTAGACTCTGCACCACACTGGCCGTCTGCACAATTTCATCTTCTGAACCATGTGCTTTTACGGAGGTCATTCCTACAACTGTTTCGATACTCCCTTTTTAGTGGCTTACTCTGTGCAAGCTAATTAGATTTTGTCACTTTGTGAAGGTAAATCTAAACAGTATAAAAAATTTTGATGTTGTACGACTAACAGTAGTTTCTGAGTTTAATACAGTGTAAAGTTCTTCAAGAGAATAATACAATTTTCTACCCTGCTTTTAAAATTTTAAACTCACCAGTTCCAGGTTTCATCCAACCTGAAGCAATTAAAGTATTTTATTTCATATATAATGAATAGAATTATTTTCTTTTCTTTTTTTTTTTTTTTTTTAATGGGGAAAGAAGAGTAAAGGTAAAATTTTACTGAAGTAAAATGTCTATCTTCTAAACCAGAATATCTCTGATACTAGTTCATACTACCTTTCATCTTTCCAGTATACATGTAAAAGCTAAATAAAGCTTCTGACTAATTCCTTAGAATGACATCTGGAAGTTACTGTTGCTTAGATATAAGTCTCTTGTCAAAATGTTGTGCCTGAGGTAATCTCTGACATTACAGGTAAATAACAAGGGTGCTCTTTAATGATCCTTACTAAAGAGGAAAGTGAATGTCACCAACACCAACTAGATGTAAAAGTCTTCTAGTTGTCCACTAAAAAAAAACCCACATACTGCTGGTTCTTACCCCTATTTCCTTGATATATTTGACCTAAAATCATTGTGATTCTAATGGTATCTGGGTCTGAACAGCAGAAAGTTGTACTCTGTCTTTTCTTCTTAAAAGCAAAAAGGAAAAAAAAGGAAAAGAAGATGCATTTATAAAATGAGATAATGCTGGAAAATCATAAAAATGAGAACTGAATCTAAACTTAACTGAAGAAACTGGAAAAAATAATATTGAGTTCACTTTGCATCAAGGTTGAGGAGCAAATAAAGTGAATGGAGAAGGAGGGAAGAATTGATAGCCTGCCTGAAGTCAGTAGCAAACTGTCCCAAATTTCACAAACAAGAGCAATCACTGTGCTTTCATGATATGTTCAGTCATGGAGTATTCTGATTTCCTGCTTCTCTGGAAAAACTTATTTTCTCTTTCCATCATTTTTGCTTTGGCAGCACTGACAGCAGGAGTCAACTTTCCATTGTCCATGGTGTCTCCAGGCACTGATTATTACTTGGTGACTTTTGGAGTCAGTAGTATTCCTACAAACTTCAGCCAGATTTGGAGCTTTTCCCACAGAAAGAATGACCATGTCCTGGAGAGTACGGTAGGGCTTTTCAACCTCTAAAGAAATAAAATTCTCACTTTAAAAAGTATTTTCCTGTCACTCACTTTCTTGCTTTTACAATTATTTGAATGTACATGAATTTTTACAGTTTCTTGTCCAAAAACTAGCTAGACAGGTATCCGACTTTGTTTTCTGTTGCAAGCAGCCTGTTTCCAACACTGCTGATGACCTCAACTAGCTCATTAAAGCCCTCATGGTTTAGAGAATTGTGAAATAACTATCTATCTCCTGCTCATCATCCACTTTTCGTAAGTTTCTGTTGATATGTAAAATTCAGGCTAGGTGAAGGAAAAAAGGGTCCTTGTAGCTTTTGATTTATTATCTCTGTTTATTTTCCAAGGCGCAGGTTTTCATCAGTGACCACCACATCCTGTGATTTCTAGACGACTCTCCAGGCACTGCCAATTCCTCCCCTGACTGGCACACTCCAAGTCTGATATTTGAAGTGCTCCACGCACATGCAGAAGCACAGGCCACAATGTACTTTCCTTGCATATTTCACGTAGGAGCCACCCAACCTCAGTACTTTTTTGTCCTCAATTGCTTCTCTTCTTTAACGTCCACATCAAACAGTTGGCAGTACGGGAAGAGAATGGAAGTGGCAATAGCTGCTGCTTTCTGCTCAGGTTCTGTGACAAAGCAGCTGACTTCTGCTGTATCCGTGAACAGACCATCCAAATGTCAAGACTGTGTTTACCATCACAATAGCAAAGCTACTGAAGTACTGTTGACTTTAACGACAGCCATAGCTTTCAAGATAAGTTTCCCAGACCTGTCAGGTTTGAAGCAACTCTTTTCTGTCGGGATTGGTTCCACGTCTGAGTTTCACCACAGTTCAGCTGAGCTTAATATTTTCCTGTCTGCAAAACTCTTCAAAACAAGACGAAGAAGAAGATTGTTTCTTCTGACTGACTCACTGGCATTTGCGCTCACTAACATTCCTAATTTAGGTTTAAGAACAAGGCACTTCTGTGGATAACATTAAGGGTTCAAAATCATGATCTTTTGCGCAAAGAGGAATAAAGCAACTTTACCTTTATCAACAACTCAGACAGTGCTCCTGAGTGATCTCTCCAGTACTGATTATCTGTGTATGCCACTGCATTTCCAACACATTTTTGCACCATTTTGATGCTCATCTTCCCTGACTGAAACTTCCCCTTTCCCGTACTTACAATTTAGCCTCTAGTTTTTGTGAGGCATGTTTTTTGCTACTTAATGCTAAGCAGGAGCTCTGTGTCTACAAAATTATGCCCAGATTCCATCTGAAACTGAGGGACTTTTCAGCTCACCCAGTTACAGTTGCCTCCTGAGTTTTAGGGTCACCCGTACTGGACCTGGACCTTGGCTGTACCCTCCAGCCAAGTCCTCCAGCCAAGTTTCTCTCAGATAGTCACCTCAGATAGCAATGTGCTTGATAGCTATACCCGGCTTACTTCTTCCACCACCCAGCTTCAGCAACCAACTTCACGGAGATTCAAGCTGTTAACTTTTCCAGGGTGAGAGAGAGCAAGCTTCTGGGGAGCCAGGTGCTCAGTGGAGAGTGTTGACAAAAATGTCCTACACAATATGCAGCAGCCGAGCTCTTCAAGAAGCAGAGGAAATGCTTTAAAGTAAAGAATGCATGGGGGAACAGCTGCACTTCAATGCATTTATCTACAAAGGTACTTGAATCATCTGTAAAACAGAAAATGTGTGACAAAGCTAGCCAGCATCAGCTCTGAATACTGGGTTATTTTCATTACATGATGTGTCAAAATTATATTATATTTTAATTATTCAAAAGCAAAAAATACATATTATATTATATTATATTATATTAATTATATTATATTCATTTTAATTTGAAGGTATTTGTGTAGAAAATTGCTATGCAATTAAAAGGAGAGAAAAGCTATTTAGACATTTGGGGGTTTTTTAATCAGCATTAAAAAGCCCTCTACAACATATGGGAGTGGTAAAATGGGTTGGGAAGGGGAGAACTTACTTGACTCCAGTGAAATAATATTTGGACTATATACCAAATAAAAAATTAGGTGTACAGATTTCCTTCTATAAACTGCTGAAATTGACATTGGACCCAGCAGACTCACAGCAATTGAGAATTTGGCCCTAGATGACTAAGTAGAGTCAAAAAGTTTAATTCGTAACAAATTGTACAGTATTTGCCGAGTCCTGATTGTATTTAAACCAAAGAAAAAGATTTCTAAACTTTTGCCTTTGAATAGCAAAAAAGGTGGCTCCTCGAAAAGTGCTACAAAAAGAAGACTAATACATCAAGCTCTACATTTGCTTATCAAGATGTTTGAAGACTTGAATCTGTTGCTAATTTGAAATAGTCTTAAATGCTATCAATAGGATATTCAGCTACATAAATATACTGATCTTCCTACTAATCTAGACAAAGGCAAGATTTGCCAATAAAAATGTGTGATGGTTTTGGCTGGGATAGAGTTAATTTTCTTCATGGTAGCTAGTATGGGGCTATGTTTGGGATTCGTGCTGAAAACAAGGTTGATAATACAGGGATGTTTTCATTATTGCTGAGCAGTGCTTACACAGAGTCAAGGTCTTTTCTGCTTCTCACCCCACCCCACCAGCGAGTAGGCTGGGGGTGCACAAGAAGCTGGGAGGGGACACAGCCGGGACAGCTGACCAAAGGGATATTCCATACCATATGACGTCATGCTCAGCAATAAAACAAGCGGGGAGGTTGGTGGGGCCCCGCTGCTTGGGGACTGGCTGGGCATTGGTCGGTTGGTGGTGAGCACTGGTTTTCATTTTGCATCACTTGTCTTTCTTGGGTTTTATTTCTCTCTGTTATTTTCCTTTTCATTACAATTTTTATTTATTATTATTATTATTTTATTTTATTTTATTTTATTTCAATTATTAAACTGTTTTTATCTCAACCCACATGTTTTCTCACTTTTACCCTTCCAATTCTCTCGCCCCATCCACTGGGGTGAGTGAGCGTGGTGCTTAGTTGCTGGCTGGGGTTAAACCATGACAAAATATAGCTGAAAAAGTGTTTTGGTTGAGAAACTTCTCTTCCCACTACAAATTCAGATAACTTAAAGGTGACATTTTCAAAGGACTGAATAAAAAGCTTTGGGGATTTTCTGAGTTAAGACGATGGCATCTGAAAGATATTTGCTATTTCAGCTGTATCAGTTCAGAAGGTTTTCAGCGGTGAAGTGAAGAATGAGAAATACCTTCTCGGCGCACAACTACCAAATTGTTGTCATGAAGCTTTCAATAAGTCATTCATCCCAAAGCACATTAGCTTGCCAGACTATCTCTGTAATGGAAGTCTGTCTTTCACATGGCTCAGAACTGGGCTTTTAAATTATAACTTTGGAAACACTTCAGCATCAAACTGTCTAAACAAGAAAAAAATGTATAAAATTTTTTGATCCCTTATGAATACGGTGATTCCCTGAACAGACTAAATAGACTACACTACTCAATGCCAACTTACAGTTTTGGGAAGGAACAGCACAGCAAAATGTATTTGCAATCCTACTTGAGGGTGAACGACTCAGACATTGTATAGGTAAGTATTGGAAATAGAGCTTCAAGAGTCCTTCCCTGCTATATCCTTGTTCAGAAACAGATCACAGGCTTTTCAAGCCTACTATTTCATCTGAATTGGTTAATTTAGTATAAGATGACAGTTAAAAGACTGACTTTTCCCAGACATGAAGACTTTGGGTTTAGCCTTTCCTGTAACTTTTCTTTGAATAGCTAAATTCCCCCACCATCCAGGAAGAAGACTACATCTGCAAAACTTTCAAATTTGAAGATAAGCTCTACAAACCACTTTGTAGTAGGGATCATACTACTTTCTCTGGTATTATTTTAGGCTTTTTCACCATTGTGGCTTACTTACCTTGCCTGTATCAGCCCATAGACTAACACCCTATACCTTAAAAGAAAGCTTAAGAATCAACATAATTTTGTAGAGATGCTAAAATATGACCTTTTTGCACCCACTGTCCATAATTAAAATTTTCACATCTAAAACCAACAAGCAATTCATGTTACAGTCCTTGCAACATGATATAAAGACTCCATTCATGCACAACAGTCTCAATGAAGAGACCAATGTACTCTGAAGTAGAAATGATTACCTTAAAATAGAGGTAACTGTGGAATAGGTCTTGTGGCTGGCTCTCTGCAGATAATATGTACTCCTCTATACTTTCGCTATAAAACATAGTCTTACTTCTGCATGTCTGTACAGGACCGGAAGCGTATGTTCTACTCCATTGGTTTAACATCCAAGAAATCTGAATACCACAACTTATTCCTAAAAATTGGTTTTAAATGAATCTGGAACTTATTTGAAGTGAAGAAACATACTCAATGAATTTAACAATCTATCTGCTTTTTGTAGCTAAGAAGCAATGAATTTAAAGAATTTATTTACTATTCACTTAGTTGTAATAAAAGATTTCTATGTACTTTAGAATTGCTTTTCCTCTTCCCCTCCTTCTCCTGATTCCCCATCATTTTCTATTTGTAACTTGCTGGCTGATCCATCATATGATGAATGCAGAACACAAATTGACAGTTTGTCTTCCTGCTTGAATGCCAAGAGTTAACACCTTCCAAGATCATAATTCATAATGCAATTACCAGTGCAGGTAATAATATAGTTGTTCTCTTGTTGTGAATTTTCAGGTAAAGAAAACTTTTACTCCAAAATTCACAAGACACTGTATGAATAATACCAGTCACACCTTTTGTCCAGAGAGATTGATTTGGAATTTTTTGTTATGTTATTCATTGCCTTTTTTCAGAGTAGGTCTAGTATAAAAGTAAAGATGACAAATATATTCTGAGTCTGCAAAATAGGTCTGTATCTAGGAAACAGAACTTGTAATCACAGTCATATGATAAATGATGATCTGGCTCGATTGCCAAAGATTTTCTGTTTCAATAACATGAATTAAGATTTCACATACATTATAAAATGCTTCACATTAAACATTCAGTAAACAGGGATTTATTGTAATAAATCCATAGCCAAGCAACATCTTCAATATGTCCTTGGCTTCACATCATTGTCACATGTCACCTACCAGCAAAAATCAAAGTAGAAAATAAATCCACTGTCATATGGAACAAAAACCCTGTTGGACCTTACTCATGGAGCAGTCAGGCTGCAATACCAACTCAGAAGGCCATTATAGTCAGCGACACTCTGCGTGTTTGCCAACAGAGAGTCTACTGCAGCTCAAGCATTAAGTTAGCAGTATGGATTGGTTTAAGAATAATTCTCCTCTAAAGCCTTCTCCCTCAGTAGAAGTTATGCCTCCTACATTTTAAGCAGAAACACACTGATTAACAGCATGTTGATTTTGTTCTGCTTTCCATCCTGTTTGTGTTTTCCGTGAAAGACCTTTTTACATATTAATTTGTTAACACACTATTTTGCATGATGCTTAGAAAGAGAGACTGTATCATTAGATTATACAGACGAATTATTTTCCTCGAGCTGTACCATTTATTTGTGCTAGGGCAGTGCATGAAAAACTGAGTACACTCTCTGATACTACCATGCTCATCTCCAGAATCCTTCTTGAAGGATGTAAGAGTAAGAGTAAGAAGAAACCCTGTCTTTAATTAACTTCAAATTTAAAAAATTCTTATTTTGTTGCATTATCTATAAGAATGAATATGTATATTATTTGTGCTTTTCAAGTGCTGAAGAAATTACCAGGTATCATTAGTAGTGTCTGTATTCAACCACTAATGATTGCAGAGATGCTTATTCAAGCAAAGAACATTTACATGCAGGCTGCAGGAACTGAGCAAGACTTTGTTACTTCTCTGATTAAAGGAATTGATYTGACTGGAGGAAGAGTGACTTTAATTAGCTGTGCAAATGCCATTAATTCCAATTAATCTTCTCACAGTGTCAAGACCAGAATCCAGGGAGAAAATAAATTGCAGTAAATCAATATAACTCCTGTTTCTACCAGGAACAGGTGCTTACAGAAAGAGGAATGTCTTTTATAGTTGTCTGCATCAAGAAGTAYTTAAACAAGACAGTAATTCAATGTACCAAACCTCTCAATGATTCTTTATAGACTATTTATATATCTCTTTAATTGCTTTTCTTTTGATGGAAAGTATTTAACTTAGTACTTTTGTGAAGTATTCCAGTAAGAAATCTGCTCAAAACACCCACAAATACAACCAAATTTTATTTTGCAGAAAAAACTGAGATGTGGATTTACAAGATAATTGGTTCTATTTACAAACCTTAGATAAGCACTAACTTGCACTTACTTTTCATGGGGCAGATAACAAAAACCAACCAGCCAACTCCAATGTAACTTGAAAAGCTGTCTCTAAAAGAAAGCTCTTGGATTTCTTTTAGACAGCTCTTTGAGAACCATGACCATGAAATTTTAACCCTTGAGGATTTCCACGCTGCAAGTAGCAATGCATCAGGTCTGTCACAGCTTCTCAGGTTTTGAGAGCAGTGTCTCAAAAAGAGCACAAGCTCAAGCCTAAAAGAAACCAAAATAAATCAAACAAATCACCTCAGAGATGTGCCACTGAAATGAAATGAGTGCTCTGTGTGGCCAGGCAACATCTTCCACGTTTGAGAAATATTGTAGCTACCCTCTTGCAATAGTTTGCCCTACAAGAACTTTTTCATATCACACTGCACAACTGTGTGATGAATGTATGTAGGACGGTACAAAGGAGTTTACACCTCAGGAATAAGGTAAGAATGGATTAAAAAGAAAAACTTTAAACAAACAAAACCCTCTCTTAGAAAAGAGCCAAAGGGCTTTTTTTTTTTTTTTCCCCATAGAAGATTAAGAACAACCCTCCAAAATTTCAGTAAAAGTAACCTACCAAATTGAGCTACAAAGCAGAGTTTCACAATGCATGCTAATATACATAACCACAATACAGTTTGCCCCTCAGCCCTCACGTGTGTTTATGCGGAAGTTTCCCACTCTCAGCAGCTGGACAGATATCAGTGTCAGAAATTGCAACCACAGATCACTCAGTAACAGAATATCTCAGGTCACTGACATCTTCAAGTGTGCTTCCTTCTATTAATGCTGATTTATTTACTCACTGAACAGGGTGCATTTGAAAAGAAAAGACCAAAATCAGATACAAATGGCAACTCTCAGAGATTTGAGAGCACCAGTGGGCCTTACTGACCCTGTCCCCAGGGAGGTGCCTGATGCCCTTGGTGGCAGGGTGACTGCCCCGCTCCCTAGCTGCCCTGATGCTCCCAGCCCCCAGGAGCCCCCAGCCTCCGTGGTACCCTGGCAGGAGCAGGGCACTGGCCAGGA
The DNA here is from genome assembly GCA_035582835.1 of Phoebastria nigripes. NCBI lineage: Eukaryota > Metazoa > Chordata > Aves > Procellariiformes > Diomedeidae > Phoebastria > Phoebastria nigripes. The sequence goes on from JAYKAV010002827.1 coordinate 805,057, forward strand.
GCACATGCCATACGTCACAGCCAGCCGATTATCTCCTACTTGTCTCCCTCTTCTGTCTGAGAGTGCCTAGAGGAATCCCAGGCAGCTGTGTCCTAGAATACTATTTTGCAAGCAGAACATCTATAGCACAACATACACAGACAGCCCTCAACAGAATGTGGTTCAGGGTCTGGGCAGAAAAGCCAACRTGCTATGAAAAGCTTCAGCAGGGATAAGTCATTTTCCCATCCCTTTGTGCTGTATGAGGATAGTAAAGCATTGAACACATGCACAGAGCTGAGCTTTTCAGTTACGGATACTGAGTTGCTACTCATATAAATCTTATGAGCAAAACAGTGAAGACTGCAAAGCCTGTGTCCTTCTTGAATTGTGTACCAAAACATAAGTAAAATCTTCTAAAACACTGGTCTGTAGTGAATGGGTTTATTAAAGCTATATTAAATATATTTAATAAATATTGTGCTGTATTAAAAAAGTCCTTCCTCCAAGAGCAAATATACTGCCTCCTTTAGATAAGTATCTTTAGTCGTGTAATATCATATAAACAAGATGAATGTTCCTGTCTGAAAAGGATGAAACCAGATCTTTTGCTCCAGAATTTACAATAGTTTCTTAGCAAGATTATGTATTACACTTTGTTTTCACTTAATAAAAATATTCCTCAACTCAAAATGGTTTTTTGGTATCCATTATTGTCCCATCTTGACCTCTCCCATTTTCAACATATGATTTAGTATCTTCTGTTGCTTTTAGTATTGAGCAGTAACAACGATGCTCAGTGATATTCTAATGTTTTATGATGGCATCATTCACCATAGATTCTGTTTACCAGGCTAGAGCTTTGGTTTTGTTTGGTTTGGTTTGGTTTGGTTTGGTTTGGTTTGGTTTGGTTTGGTTTCGTTTGGTTTCGTTTGGTTTGGTTTCGTTTGGTTTGGTTTAAAAAAAAAAGAGAGAGAAGGAATCAAACACCTTGCATTTAACTTGAGAAAAAAAAAGTTTCGCTGATGTCAGCACAGCTCCTAAAGATGAGCAAATATGACTGCTGTTTCACTAGGAGAATATGACATGCAATTAAGTGACTGCTAACAGTCAGACTGTGAATTAGTGTCTGAAACAGATGTGCAAGTCATCTGCCTAATTACTAGTCCCTGATTGGCTAAGAATTTCAGTTCCCTAAATTATGTTATTGAGACTTGCCACTGTGACTACGTAAGAAAACTGGAAGGTGAGAAACTTTTTACTCAATTGAGAAGGAAGATACACGTTCTGAAAAATGTGAGATCCACCACTAAGGGGTTGGCTGGAAAATGAATATGAGAATTAATTTCAGAAAAGGAGCAGAGAATTATTCATCAAAGAAAAATTTGGGGGCTTAAGCTACTTCAGAAATACTTTACTTCATAAATACATCTTCTGCACACAAAGTGGAGTCTGCAGTATTCCCAGGGAGAATGCAAAAAATTAGTTCAGACTATGCATGGGTGACTTGCAGTGTAGTTTCTAGAATTTCTAATACACTTTGTTAGAAAGATTAAAAAGTTTTTTTCCTGCTCCCTCCTTGGGTTAAATGACTAACTTAGTTGATGAATTAAAAAAAAAAAAAAAAAAAAAAATTGTCATTTTAAAGAGTGGCATACAGTTCACAACTGCAAGATATCTGAGAATGACAAAAATAGTCTAATTTACCAATATCTGAGACTAGCAACTCTTTCCAGGTTTAGAGAATGAGATCAAAACTTTGATAACTATTCATAGTTGTTACTTATTACAGTAAAATTATCTATACAACAGCATTGGAAATCTTCCACATGGAGGGTTATATGCTGGCCTCACAACATCACTGTGTGGGAAGACAGACCTAAGCTTATCAATATTTGCAACACAAGGATTAGTCTCCCTGAACGAGTTACTGCTTTTAATTTTTTTGCTAATAACATCCTGGCAGTTTGAAGGCTTCTCAGGTTGATTTTTCTTTCTTCCTCCGCTTTCGCCACGCTGTATTATGTTGGTGTTTCTCACTATGAGACTAAAAGATGCAGATATGCTGAGCAGATGTATGATATGGGACTCCAACAGCTTTCATCCCCTTAGGTTCTGTAACTGTGACAGCCCAGATACCTTACACTACTTATTCAGCTTCCTTCATCATAGCTTGGAACAGCACGGAAAGCTGAATTATGTTCGTTGTGAAAGAAAACAGAACAGAAAGCTCAGGGGGATTCCTGTTAAACAATAGAAAATTCTGTTGGACAAATGCCCTTACGGCCAATCTGTTACCCTGTTCCTTGGTGGGGGAAGATACACAACCTAAGGACAGTATTTCTTTCTCAAATTAGAGTTATCCCACAATTTGTAACACCAGCTTATCCTTGAACTGGCTTAGGATTCAAAATCTCATTGACTTATGTCCTTCCTTACATGCAATTATGAATTAGAAGTTCATCTACAGTGCTTATTACATAAAATCACCTCTTTAAACATCACATGCTGTACCAGGCTACTCAGCTCAGTAAATATGCATGCAAACTTTTTCCATCAATAGATCCAATAAAAACTGCATTCTGTTCCTTCATGGTGGAAACCTGCCCAAGGCTAGGAGAGTTCAGGAAAAAAAAATCAATATCCCTAAATGATTATAAATCTGTGTTTTTGCACTGAACATTTCACAAATCAGAACTCATTAGTTTTGCAAAACACTAGTTTTGACCTTCATAAACCTATCTAGGTTCATTACTTCCATAAAGAATTCAACTCAGACCTCAGCAGGATTTCTACCCCTTGAAACTATTCCTTCCAGCTGAATATATGTAGCTGATTTATTTTCACCTCTGTCATCTGCTCTGAGGATATCTCAGCAGGATCCAGAGTGGCAAAGCACGTGTCTTCACTGAAGGTTCAGTTCTTGGCTTTACACAGGAAAACTCAACTAATCTCAATGTGGCAAAAATTATACGCTTTAGAAATTGTGATGACAATCGTAGGAAATGTACAGCTTTTCTGTGAGAGAGTAACAGCTTTTTTTTGCTTTTTAGTTGTTGAATGATACCATGTTCTTACATGTGCAAATGTTATATGTACAAAAGTTACAGAAGAGTTTTACAAGTAGTAAGTGATACTGACCTCATTACTTAAATTGGTACAGCTGATCCTTTCATGGGAAAATGTCGTTTCTGTATTAAGTAAAAAAAAAAAGACAAAAAAAAATCAAGATTATTATTTGACATACTATTGCGTATTTACTGTGGTTAAAAAAAAAAGTCTCAAGGCCCTTCCCAAAATACGCTGAATATTTAGCTAGAGGTTGTTTTAACCCCTTGAACTCTTCTTCCTTGTCATAATAAATTGGGGCATTACCTTTGGCAATGCTTTGATGCTAAAAGTCTTCATCCAATACAGCTGTCCTAGCGTTGTCATTTATCTACTCCTTATTCCTCTCCACTCCTTATCTGGGGTTCATGATACATCATTCCTTTTCTCTCCTCAAGCTCTCTCTGATTGTGCATCATTAAGGCTGTCATTTGAGCAAAAACCACACCTCTACAACATAAGGCTGAGCACAAGACTCACTCACAGCTCCCATGGTTTGTTTTTGCCCCGTTAGCAAATATACCTCAATATCAAATTGGTTCTGCATCAAGAGTTCAGGTATTTCTCAAGTCAGATTTAAGAACACCTAATTCTGTGATGCAATCAACCATTTTGTTTTGTTTCCTCAGCATACAAGAGGAAAACAACACATCTGGATAAACATTTTAAACAGTATTATTAAATCTGGGCATTAAGTGAAAGTTCCCTGAATTCCCCAGAAAATTCACAGGATATAAAAAAAGACCATACTTTAGAAAGGTAGTGCAAGACAACTGCTACGATAATAAATTTCTTGCAAGAAATATATCGCTATCCATTTCTCTTCAGACCTTAACAATGTCAGGTAGATTATACATCTTCCAGGGAACACTATAAATCACTCTGAGTCTAAAAGCATTTCCAGTTAAGTTGAATCCCCCAGAGCTTTAAAAGAGAATCACAGCACATACAAATGATACAGAAAAAAACAGAGTATGATGGCAGATATGCCATGTATGTTATACAACCTACACTGATGCAGAAAGCAGTACCTCCACATGGATATGGATACCATACCATACCATAAAGATACCATACCATACCATAAAGATACTATATGATTAGTCAAAACATGCAGTAAGTCTGAGTTGCCCATGTCCCACAAATAAAATATACAATCTAAGCTTTTTTTTTTTCTCTGTTTGCGTGATGATTAGTGAGAGATAATATACAGACATCAAAACCTCAGTGCCAGTTATCACCAGCATCACTCCATGCCCAGTTTTGATCACTAATACCACCCACTTTAGTGAGCATGAACAGAATTACTGTGTTATTCCTGTCAGAGAGGAGCTTACTCCTTTCCCTCTTTCCCTCCACATTTGGCTTACATGCTAAAGCATGGAGGTTTTGTACAATAATCTCGATAAAAGCAACGTGAAGAGCTTAGAAAATAACTAYGTGCTAATGGAAATAACGAAATACATCAAAAGGAATGAGAAATTTTTCTGTATGATCCTTGTCATAGGAAGAATACATAGCAAGTGGTCTACGCAGAAAACTAATAACAGAGAATATCAAAGGCAAAAGTTAATGCTTTCCCTCACCACATGCCTTCTCTAAAAAGTACAGCTGCAGAATGATTGGTGGCCAGCAAAACTAATAGCTATGGTAAAAGGACTATACAGCCATAATAATGAAAAAAMCCCAAAAGTTAATTAGAAAGTACTTGAAAAAACTAGCTGTTAATCAGATGGGACTAATGACGTTCATGCTGGGAGAGGAAGGGAAACAAGTTAAACAATTGAGCCAGGGAGCCATAGGTCAGGCTGCTTATCTTTGATTGCTAGAAAGTCCCGAAATGTTAATCAAACAAATCATTCATACTCACCTGAAAGGTAACGAGGTAGAAGGAATTGTTAGCAGAGTCTGGAAAAAACTAAGTGTTTAACTTTTTTGTGCATGAGAAGGCAGCTGTCTCACTCACCGTGGGACTGACTTGTGGCCTTGACACAATCTCTTATGACATTTTCAGAGGCAAGCCAAGAAAATACGGGTCTTCAGACACATGTAGATTAGGCCCAAACTTACTTGTTTTAACTGGGGAACAAAATTGTCTAGATGTATCAGAGAAAAATTTATCAATGGCTTCATGTCAAAGGATAGAATAGGGAATTTATTAAGAGGAGTTTTCTGGAGCTCTATCAGGAATAATACAAACATAAATGATCCCGACTTTGGGGGTAGCTGTGGGATTACTGCCTTCTAATGTTCTTTCAACCTTGCTTTTTTGTGATTCTGTGATTATTGATATTCTTACCTACACCAATGTCCACACATTTTAAAATAAATACTTTTAAGGCATCGTTTTCAGGGATACATTGTTGCATTATGTAGACAAGTTAAATAGCATTTTCCTTCTAAATTTTAAAAAGGAACACTTCCTTTAACTGATGTTCCTTTTTTATAAAAGCAAACCATGAAAAGTGGTAAACTTACTTGCTTGCTTTCATGCCTAACGCTCACTATCTAGTATAATTTTAAAAGGATATGACCAGGAAGGGTCAATTATGCCAAGGTTTTTTGTTCTCTTAATGGTGTCTTTATATACTCTGATTGCTGTAACATCATTTTAGCAATAGGGTATTCAATTCACCATTCAAGAAACAACATAGAATATATATAAACTCTATACAGAATATTCTAGATATATATTCTACAAATATACTCCAGTCTTAGTACATGTTAAGATTTGGCTGACATATTTTGGGCAGGTATTTTCATTTTCTTTCTTACTCCTTCAAAGGAAAAATTATACACCCTTTCTGAGTATTACTTTGGTTTTACTTGGAAATTAGGTGCTCTTTTTCCAAAATTATTTAATGCTTTCATATGAGCTTACTAGCATTACCACAACCATGGGAAATGAGAAAATCAATTTCTTACAGAAAAACAAGCCAGGCAGACAGCTGTCTTGAGTTGGCTTCTGTGCTAAGCGTGACTCCAGTTTTGCAATTGAAGATTGTGCACTGTATGTAACGATGCATTTGAGATACAATTAGCTCTAAGGTATGTGTCTGAATACACACTGCATATATACAAGATCCTCTTTGTGTGGCTGCACAGAAATTAATGGCAGTTTTTGGGATAAGTTATTTTCAATAGGATAAAGGATAATTTAGTATTGCTTTCTATTTATGCACCAGTATGAATACATTACATCTATCCTGGAACTCAGGTGCCAGGGTTTTTTTGTTTCAACACCAAAGAAAGGACAAAATTACAGTGTAGTTCAAAAAAGAAAAGCTTTTGCGTAGTATTAGCTAGTTATAAAGAAAAAACAATGTAGAGAAACAGTTCGAACTTAAGTAATAGATGGATGTAACCTTGAGTAATCTAAAAAGAAATGGTATCAGCAGTCACAATGAAAGCCAGACTGTAACAACCTAACTGTTTTGGTCAGTCTTTTTGCCTTGTTTTACAGGATGCTCCTTTGAAGACCACCACCTTGAAAAGAAACAGACCTAGTGATAGAATTATTGGTTTCAGTCATGTTGTTTCTAACAGGTGTGTAATATAGAAGGGGATATCAAGAAGGTAGAATGTTTGTAACAGAGGGGAAAACAAGTCAGTGCTATCTGTACCTAAGCAGTTAAAGGTTGAGCTTAACTATTGGCTAAGCATGTGAATATGAAAGTTTGAGAGAGGGTAGTGAATACTAAGATATAATAATTGAACCAGAATTGAAGTAACGTGGAAGAAAAAGCGCAGAGGTAAGTATCAGAGGATACTCATACCTGTCTGATAACTAAGCTTAGCAGCTGTATTCTAGTGTTTTTGAAAGTTTACCTTATGAGATGAACTATCCTAAGTAATATGTTAGCATATTGCTTTTAAAGGAGAAGAAAGAAAGAGATGAAGATGATAAAATCTGTGTATACATATAACAACTGCTGATGTAAGCTAAAGTATAAAGTTTGTATGTTTACTATAGAGAAGGAAGCGAACCGACAGTTGGAGAAATGGAAAAAGACTGTCATTGAGTATAGTGGGAGCTCCTACAAAGGGAAATGTTCCAGCCTGGGGAACAAAGGAAGCAATTAATAACAATCTTCAGTTACTCTTGCCTCCAACAGGTAACACAGAAAACTGAGTATCCTGTTCCAGTCCTGCAGACACTGATCTATGTACTTTATATATGTGCACGCGCATATATATTTGTGAGTATCATTTCATGTATTTACAAAGGATGTGGCACAATGCTGGAAGAGAAGATTTCCTGAGCAATTTGCACAAACCCACCTATGAGATCAGGGCTTAATCATGACGCCTTCAATCTGTCTCCCCACCACATCGCCAGTACAACTAAGAAGGGATTTGTACAAGAGTCAACAAATGAGTAAGTAGGTAAGCCATCACAGAAGGATTACCAGTGACCAAGGTTATGAACAGTCAAATTTTGTCCAGTCACGAACCCATTGCACATCTAAAAAGAAAGTGTTTTCCTTGGATCGGTGCCCTCAAGGCTGCAAGGGCCTCTATATGTGAGAATACATTCAATTGTAATGTGTTTTATACTAACTATGTGGATTTCTGTATGGTTACCTGTGGTGCACCACATAGCCCCACCAGTCTCTGTGAATGAGTTGGGAGATGCCTGTCTGCAGGACCAACTGCTGCGCTCAGACGAAGTTTGATATGTTGCTGGACTGGCATCATATTAACTTCACTGACCCCATTATATATATCAGGTCAACACAATCCAAGGGGTGGAGAATGATAGACTGAAGCTCAACCAAAAGCACTATCCAGATGAAAAAGCCACATACAATTGTTGAGCTTATGAGGTACAACCCTTAACTCTGTAGACCTGTTTTACCATGTAATAAATTACAGCAAACAATTAATAAATTAAGAAATAATAAATGAGACTACAAGATCATATGTCAAGTATTACCCCATAAAACAGATGCTAAAATACCTCTGCATTCGTCCACCTGGACCAAATTAATAATCCGGTCTTAACACAGTATGTCCATGTCTGAGTGATACCTGTAGTTTGCTAATCAAGTGACTGTCATTACAAAAACCATACCTAAATAGTCTAAATGAAAAAGCAAGGGATGCAATGTCAGCCATGAAAAAACATAGTTTAAACTGAGTGTGAACAGGCGGTGGGTAAGTGGGAGAGTGGGTGAAGAGGAATGTCTGGAACTGAACTTCTGATTTCTTCAGCAAGAGTCTGCTGCTTGCTAGCTGCAGCTGGGACAGGCAGGTTGTAAATTTTGGTAGCACTGGGACTAAACAGAAGTGGCATATCCTGGATGCTCCAATTAATAAAAGAGACACGAGAGAGAACCAGCCATTAGGAGTCTGATCATGCCCTGTGCTTCTGCATGTTGAGTATGTAGATTGGGGAAAACAGCACTTGGGTTTCTGGATAGCAAAGGAGACAAAACAGAGGGGTTCCCAAAACCCTTTTCACAGCACTACAACAAATAACAGAAAATTATCTACATGTCAACATCATGCTTTTCTTACTGCAAACGTACAGTTTCCAGTGAATGAAGATGCCACCTAAAACTGAATCACTAAGAAGTGAGGATGACAAAAAAGCTTCCAGACTCCATTTTAGATCCAGAAAGATATGATTTTTTTATATTTTTAGGCACTCCACAGACACCTACAGATACATACAAATTGTACGTTTCTGGCAAAATGAGTTAATATCAAATAAAAATCCCATGACGGATTTTTCAAGGTCCGGAAAATGCACATTGGAAAGTGCTACCTCAGGCAATGTTTCCTATGCTTGGGCTGTACAGACATTCTTCAGACCACATGTACTTGCAGGCCCCAAACAGAAAAATAATATATTCATACTGCATTTGATGGAGTCTGATGTTAAAATGCACCAAACTGAAAAAGGTCTAAAGCTGCAAAATTTTACTCCTATTTACAAAGCAAAGGGAAGAAAAAAAAAAGGTTAAAAAATGTATTGTTCCTAAACAAAACTTACTGTCTTATAGTCTTAAATTGTAATAACAACATTCAAAGCACACACATTTCTCATTCATTCAAAGCACTTCAGTCAGGACAAAGTACAGATATGGGATAGGAATTAAATGCTTAAGATGTTTCCATGAAATAAATATTTCAACTTTTATAAGAACTTAGCCACCAGAGAAAAGACACAGAAATAAATCTTCTCCTCTAATGTCTATTTGAAGTTCCAAATTCTCCATTTCTGACATTGCTTCTTTCTGGGAAAAAATAATTTAAGGGGAAAATGCCTTATTATTTTATATTCCAGTGGTAACAGCCAGAATCTTGTAGGATCCACAGCAGCTTTGATTTAGCATTTTTTTGCTTAATGCTACTGAAACATAACAGGATTTTAAATGTACAGTAGGACATAGCACACATGCCTTTTACAAGAGAAAATGGTAACCTAGAGAAATATACATTGATACGTGTTACAATGACATGACCGTGAGAAAGGAAAAAACCAGTATGTGGTCCACAGACAAAGAGAAAACCCCTTTTTGCTAAGTTATATAAGCAACCAGTAATACACTCAGAAAGATAGCTCCTGATTTACAATGAGTATTCATCTATTATCAAAGGTGAAAAAACACCAATGTCTAAGTATGAAAGTGTGGGGATCCAAATTCTGCCTCCCTCATTCAGACTGGAAAATAACTTGTGCTGAGGGCTTTTCTGAAGGCATGTTTGCAGCTGTGAGTATGCTAAGGTTCTGAGGCCTGCTGGGAGGAAAATTTCTGTTTTCTCTAGATACCTGGATTTTTCCTTTGTAAATGCTTTGCGTGATTATAGCATTAGAGACAGCTCTTAGAGAGTTAAATAATAAATCTTACTGTTTATGTAAAATAAAGCTCTTCATGCATAACAAATTAAAAGGTGAAAGGGCACAATAAATGAAACCTCAAGGTGGTATGCATCTGAAAGGTCACTGCTGGGCAGAGTTTGTACTTTTTAAATTGCTCGGTCACAGTGGCCTTCTAGCATCATAAATATGTAAGACAGAAAAGTAACTAGATAGTGAGGGACTGTGGAAATCACAGAAATCAGTATCAGAAGCCCTCTTTTACTTCACTAAAGACATTCGTAGACATTTGCTCTGTAAAATGTGTTAAACCCACCTCCTAGTTTAAGCCTTCTCTGCTTCTCCTTGCAACTTTTATTTCCACTTCCTTGCTTTGCTGTCTTAGAATGAAGAAAATCCTTTGCAATGAATTTGGACTATGAATAGTACTTGTACTAGAACATGTTTCATGACTTTCATCTGAAGGGGGAAAAAAAAGAAACTACCATATCAGGCTGCAGATGAGGAACACTCAGTCATCCTTTACTTCTGTGTTTTATATATATTAAAAAGCAGAATTTGAGATGAGAAGACCTTTTAATTTTCACTGAAAGTTATCAACTGCATTGTTGATATTTTCTTCTTTGCAGAGAAGAATGCACAAAATTATGAATTGTTGAGGCTCTTTTCTCTTTATTCAACAATTTTATTCTAAGAGAAAAAAATCAGGAAAAAAAAGTCATGGACTAGATAATTTCTTTGAGCAAAAGCTTTCATAACACCAGAATAATGAGCTCTTAGAAATTCCATGAATGAAACAGAAGAAACTCACATGGCTGAAAAATATTTAGGTCATCTTAATAGGCCTTCAAATTAAAGGAAGGGTAATTTGCAAGAAGCTTGAGGGGAATTCATATAATCCCTGCTATATCTTACAGAACTCATTAAATCTGTTATTTAATCTGATTCATTTATGCCCATTTACTTCCAATGCCCTGGCACTGTTTACCTACATTTAAATGAGTTTATCTTGTACTACATACAATGCAAAAATAGCTAATGCAAACATAAGGAGGCACCTGAATGCTGACAATTCTCCCACCCCTCAAAATCCTCTCTTCTCCTGATTTATCAAGCCACTTCTTCATGGTCTATTATAAAAAGTGACTAGGGTTTCCACAAAATATATTGGCAGGGTGCCCTGCTTTTACAGTTCCCTAGAAAAAGATCCATATCTAATGTTCAGAACAAGATGCAGACATCCTCAGTCCTCTAGTCTGCTGCTGTAACCAGTCATAGTCCCACCAAGATACACATGGCTATTTCATGTTTTGGAGATGTAATAACTCACTTTTTGAAAACAGCTTTGAATAATGAGGATATGGAGGTATCAAGTGCTACAGTAGGGCTAGCTTTACCATTTTCTCCCAAAAAAGGGCAAGTTTCAGTCTACAAATCAAGTGCAGTTTCACAATGACACTGCAGCAGAATTCTAGATTATTATTATTCTATATTTCTCATACTGAAAGAAGATGTAGGCATTTTTATGGACAGACAAGAAAGGAAAATCCTTATTTCAAGAAACTCTCAGGCCAAATGCAGAGAAGTAAACCAATCTGATTTTCCTTACAGAATAATGTTACCAGAACGAGGATGGAAGAAATAGTCACATGCAAAGGTCTTCACAGAGAGAAATTAGAGATTTTCCAAGCGACAACAGGGACTGCACAAAGAAGCCAGAGAGAGTGAAAAAGTTCACTGAAAGAGGATGCATTCTGAAAAGCAGGGAGGTCAGGGTAAGTTGGGAAAAAAAGAAAAAAGAAAGAAAAAAAAAAAGAGCCTTAAAACCAGTGAGAAGAGTAGATATACAAATAGCTTTGGGGGTTGTGGAGACGATATGTGCTTTTGCTTCAGCTGTGCACATACCCTCATGTGTCCATAGTCACTTCGTTGGCTGATGTTTTGTGTCAAACCTCAGTAAAATGTCTTGGTTATCAAAYATTTTTTAGGAAAAGGATTATTCCCAAGAACATTAGCTGGACACTGCAGTGTCTTCTTCATTCATGATGGGATTTAGAATTTTTTTCTAAAAGCCAAAGGAGGAAACAGATTTGCTTGAGTTGTCACTCACTTTAGATYGGAAAAAGTTAAAAAGTAAGAAAAGAAAATATTCCGTAAGTATCTTTGCAAGCATGACAGATTTATGTCCATGAAAATTGTTTGTCCATGACAGGCATGACAACTTACGTCCAGGAAATACTTACATAAGTTCATTAACAAAGTGGTGTAATAAACAGAGGGGGTGACTTAGCCAGCAATGCATGTTTAATAAATTTCAGACATTCTTTCACTGTGCTTCTATACTGAAAGCTGGTCACTTCAGTATTACTTCCCTAGTTTCATCACCATGATGTAAATCCATGTTCTGTGCTACAAATCAATGAAAGAAAGTTTAAACAAAGAAAATCTAATCACTGAGGTGGTAATGGGGAATGTCTCAGGCTTTAGGAATGCTGTTCAGAAATATAAAACATCTTTTCATTCTTTGTATTCTTTCTCACGCTTTTATAAACATGAAACTGAACCTGTAACTTAAAAGCCCTTCTTACACTTCTTTTTTTCTTCTGGTTTTCAGAGATTTTGGATGTTTGAAGAAGGAAGAGTTGTGAAGATGGAATATGTTATTTTGATGCAACTATATGGAGGAAACAAGAGTTCTCTAAAATARCATTTACTTCTGAACAGGGTTTTATTAATGTTGTATTTATTTGTTGGATTGCTTTTAGGAGAAAGAAGTGATATATCAATTAGAAAGCATCATATTAGCAGCACAAAGAACAATTGTTTCAGGATGCCACCCACCTACCACTCTCAAGCACAATGAGAATGTCAGTCATGATGAAGTTTTGCCATGATAGCCTACTGAACTAGCCCACATTGTTCAATTCTTAATGTAAGTCGTGATCATCTGCTTCTTCATTGAAACCAAACATCAGACAGACTTGCAAAAATCTCATTTTACCATGCATCTGGGAAAACAAAACCGAGAACAAACCAAAGCAGCTCTCTGAATGTTTAGCCTATGATTTTCCTGCCTGGTCCTGTATTTTATCCCTCGGACAACAGTCAGGAAAAATATTTCTGAAGCCACCTGTAGACAACATAGAGAGAATACGCCTATCAAGCAGCAACAACTTTTGAACTATTCTTTTATGCTTCAGTAGCTCTCCCTCTTCATTAACGTAAAAGTACAGCCATCTTCAAGTGTTGCATTCCTTCCCTGTAATCTTCCATCCTTTCCTTCTCTATCATCATTGTTATCCTAACAATGCTCATACGGCTAAAATGACTGTCAGGATCATAAATCTGTTTGTTGAGAATTCAAGGCTGCTGAGTGGTGAAACAGTTTGCAAACTACGTTAGACTGAGTAAACTGTCTTCTTCAAAGAAAGATGATAAATAAGTTCAGGTCATATGGTGATTCTTAAATTGGATATACATGAATTAAATATGGTGATAGCAATAAGTTTCAAAGCACTCGTGAGAATAAAAGAACTCCAATACCACCTAGTGTCAGCTAGGTACAGTGTTCTTCAGTGAACATGGAGTCAAAATGGTGGAAGAAAGGGCAACCATAATGTGGAGTCCTGTAAAGACAATGCTGGGGGTGAAAGAGAGGCTCCTGCAAATATGCAGGAGGAAAATACAAGACATGCATTAAAAATAGCTTCCTAAGCTGAACCAAGTTAAGAGAAATGACTACTGTGAAATGCAGACTACAGAACTTGCTTTTGGGGACCTTTCTGATAAAATGTAGCTTCTTCTTAACCCTTTGACAGTGAGATAATGCTGAAGGACAAAATCTTCTTGAAGGCTAAAAGTTAGGTATAATTAAGTCACTGTTTTGGGATCCAAAAGGCCTGAAGTGAATTTTTCAGTTCCAGTACAGCCTATCTGTGCAATCTTGAACAAATCAATTCATCTAAAAAATGGAAATGTTTAAAAAATTTAGTTTTCCTCTCTTCTTTTCTGCTGTAAGAGTGAAATCTTGGTAGAAAAATGAATTTATCCCTATTCTTTGACATGACATGACATGCTGTTTAGGAACTTCTGGCGTAAAACAAAATACCTACCTCTTTCTGAAGATATTTGTCTGATATTAGTTACAATAATTTGCCATCTCATCAAGAGGTATGTGAGGTTCTTGCTAACCAAACATTTCATATCCAAAACCCTTTTCTATTTCTATACCTTATGCTATTCTATATTTACTATTTCCCCTTCTAAACAAATATATTTTTCTATTGCATACCTAATTGGATACTGTAAACATTTCAGTTCTGTAAAAATAAACAGAGCCAGAGACAGAAGGTGTCACAAAACATTCCCCACAGCCTGACTGCCTCAGACACAAGATTATCTGTGCTGACTAGTGTTGTTTCATCAATCACTCATTTTGGCAGTGTCTCCATTCTGGCTTTCTCCAGCTTTCTCTTTCTTCTTCTAATTCAGGACCTTCCTACCCCTTAAACTGGGGTCGTATCCTTGCTATCCAGATCCCTAACTCTCCCCATGCATTTAAAACTTCCTTCACAGCTCTGAATTTTCCATGTTCTCTTTACTAGGATACAACAGTTGGTAACCTATTCTTTTAACCAACACATTCCTACTATAAAGGAAACAAACAACACAGAAATCAAACCAACCCACAGCATCTCCTGAATACCTAGGAGACAGGAGGTTTCTATACAGCACTGCACATTTCTCATCCAACATATTTTCCTTTCTCCCAGTATCTGTTGCAGCTATTCCCTCTGTCCTCTGTTCCTCAACTCCCAAAACATAAATGACCATGTTGTAGGACTGGGCTGGCTTCTAGACCCTGTGAGAAAGGCTGTCCTATGAGAGAAACAATTCCAAAGTAAAAAGCAGAAGACAGGCAGGAAAGCAAATGTAATTTAATTGCAGTATTTAAATATACACAAATCTATGCAAAAAAAGGAAGGGAACAAGCTGTTTTCCTCATTGATTTTGCACAGCATAAAAAGAAACCAATTTAATACCACAGCAGCAATGTTAGACATTTGGAAAACTTCCCCGCTTTCAGGATAGGAAAGCTCCAAGGTATGTTGCTTGGGGACATCACAGACTTGCCTGTGCTGGTTATTTTTAAAAGCAGGACAAACAAAAAACCCTAGAAAAAAAGTAGCACAGACAGAGTTAGTCTTTCCTTTGGGCATGTCTCAAGCTATTGTAACAAACAGACATGCTTCTGGAGTTCCGCTATAGCTCTACTATTCCTTGATTCTATTACTAAATTTATAAAGCTGTTTCTACATTAAAGTGTATGAGGGGGATGAAAGAAGAATAATTATCAATCTGATAGTACATCAACAACCTGGCAGCCACACAGGGAAGATTAACATCTAGATGATTCAAGCTCCATTAGAAACTAATCAAAATCAAGCCATTTCAAAGTTATTTTAAGGTAAACTATCAAGGTTAATGACCTGCATAAAATATTCATATTTTAATGTATTAACAGTTCTTTGGATGACATTTTTAAGCAATCCATTGCGGCTCTTATTGTATTCCGGACCTATAAATTTGTAACAGTAATAGCCATTACTGTAACAGAGGAAACACTCATTCTCTGTTCTTGTATTACTGGATTCTTTTAATAGTCGACAATTTCATTTAAACAGCTAATTTAAGGTAACAAAAAATATTATAACCGGCATAGGCTTCTCCGTAAATCAACAAATACAATCTCATGTTGACAGTAAGATACCTTCGTATCCTTTGTAGCCAAGCAAAAGCCAAAATTAAGATAACACGAAGCCAACTTAACAGTCACCCACAGCAAACATGAAATAGCACCTTCCCTTAGATCTGCCAGAACACTTTCTTGTTAGTGACTGAAAAATTGGATGAGATTTTAACATCACATTTGCAGGGCAAGTAGTGGAAAAGCAATTTCAGGTTGCGGAACTGACAGACCTCTAAACCCAGTGCCCCTTTGTCTCAACCTTTTGGTCTTCATCCCTGATGGCCCCAGCTGCAGCAGCGTCCCACGGGAAGGCAGGTCCCTTTGGGGCTCTGCCTTTTGCCCTCTGAGTTCACAGCCCCGCTGTGTTAATTCAGACCAAAATCACTGGCAGCGTGGGCTAACACCGGTGGCTGTGGATAACTGGAGCTGAAGATGGAGCAGGCATTCACTTCTGCCGCCCTCCCAGATGGCTGATGGGGGTGACCACGTGTTCAAATGCTACTGTGAAAACTGACAGTGCCTTTCTGCCAGAGGCCTCACCTAATTTCACTGCAGCCTCTTTCAAGGTCAAAATGAAAAATGAAACCAAGTGTACCTTTTACAGCTGTTTTGCACGCTGCTTTTTCAGGTGTCCTGTCCAAAATTGCTTGTATGTAAAACACATTTTAGAAAAAGTTGGTTGTTGTCAATCTTCCTTGCAAAATACAGAAAACCAATTATTTGCAAAAACTTCAAGCTTAAAAATGAGGAAGAAGGATTTTTTTCATTTGAAGGATGAAAGGAAAAAAATAATGCAGGGTGCTCCATTCTGTTGCTTTTAACTCACAGCAGAAACCTGACCAAAGACAACTCACAGAAGTTTGTCAGCAGAGGTTCTGCAGCCAAAAAGAGACTGATAAGAGTTAATACAGTACTAGCAAAACATCATTTTAATGATATTCCAAGTAGAAAACATTAGAAAAGCCTCTTTCTATAATTCRATATGACAATTTTGTAAGAATAGCAAACTCTGACTAAACAAGCATTAACTTGTGCAGATGAACTCCCACTATCCACAGACATCAGCTGTTGCACAGGGGAAGCTGAAATGCTAGAGTAGGAGGGTTCATACATCAACTTCAAAGTTACCACAGGGGTAAAAAAAAAAAACCAAACATGGAGCAGAAAAGAGAAGGTGAGGAAAAAGAAAGACTTCCATCCAGTGGCCAGCTGGCTAGCRGCGAGCAGCAGGATCCCAGGACGAGCATCCTTCTCTCCAGTACAGGAGGTGATAAGGATGAGGAAGATGATGAAAACGAACATTTATTCATTCCTTCCTAGTACAATCACAGTTTTCATTGAGATTAACACAATGGCCCAACTGGTAGTTTCTGCTTATGCACTATTAGTGCTGATATTAGTATTATTAAATATTATCTAACTTGTAGGTAGGTRGGTAGGTATGTAACTATAAGATAATATTTACTGGTAAGTGATATGACTATTACCCATTTCCTACCTCCTAGGCTCTGTATTTTCTAATATGAAGTTATAGACTAAAAGTTATGAGGCAAAGGGTAAAGGGATTTTGGTGTACAGTTATGAACTATAAGCTAGAAAGAAAAAAGGTAAAGAGGCAGGGGAAGAGCAGGATGATTTAAACATCAGTGGCAATCACTATCCACAAGAGACAAGAGCCAGCAAATGTTCAGAGCAGCAATGCCAAGGGAAGAGAGCAGCTGGGACACCAGGTTAAAAGCACTGCCAGGAATCGTCTGGGTGTGTAGATGAAAGACTGTGAAGTAAAAAGGTAGGCTCCAGAGTTGCAAGGGGAAGTCCCACAGCATTACAAAGGCGAATGCACCAAAAGCACTGTGCAACAGTGCAAGAGCAGTCTCAGCAAAATGAACATTTCACCACAAAGAAAACAAAGTAAAACAAAAAAATCCAAAAAACCATGATGCCACTTTTTTGTGCTTCTATAAGGAAAAAGACAGAAACCACTTGAGTTGACCACTGGAAAAGACATTGTGAGACACAGAAAAAAGAAAAAATAAAGTGATATTAATTTCACAAGACTTGACTCAAACCCAGCACACCACGGGAATATCTGTGATGTGCTCAGACACGCAAGGAAATAAGCCCTTATCCCAAGCGGCAGCATCCTAGTGTACCACCTAACAGCAAAGGCAGAGTGTCAGACAAAAAAGTTAATTCAGAGCAAGGCTGTCTATCACTGACAGATGGAAATTAACCTGCTGGTTTTAGCCTGATCCATATCACTCCAAATGTCTTCCTCTTACCTGACAGAAGTTTGCCCTCCAACTGCATGGCTGCCAAATATGATGGCATTTAAATTTGATGTTCCTTGATGTAAGAGAAAAGGAAAATACCAGAAGCAAACATTTCACCAGGAGAGTCTTTTTCTTTGAATGTCTCTCACTTCCAAGGAGAAATAACAAGGGGTATCTTTGTGGCAGACTGCAAAGCTAACTTCATGTGAGTTACAGCAGAGGGAGGACTTTCATGGAGTTGGCATTTGAGTCAGTCCATTTTCCCTCTTGCCACATCCTCTTGCCACATCCTCTTCCCTCCCCTCCCCTCCCCTCCCCTCCCCTCCCCTCCCCTTCCCTTCCCTTCCC